>CABFOQ010000995.1:13853-52660 GCA_900660455.1 Gephyroberyx darwinii | reverse complement strand
GTGAAAGGGGCAGGGGGTGGAGGCGAGGGGGGCACTCCATCACTGTCAAGCACTGAGCACAAGAATCATTAATAGAGGGGGAAGTAGGACTCCTAAAAGTCTGTTCTGTTCCTCTAATGTTCCCATGCCATTATGGATGTGGAGAGATAATATTTATTTATTTGAAATGAGAAAAAATCAAAAGACAAGGTAATGAGTCTACAGTCGCTGTAAGTATTCCAGTCAGTGGTGCCATGTTAGACCACAGACCAATTACAGAGCACCTATTCAGCAGCAATTGTACTAAAGATGTATCCTGCAACGCATCTCACAGCACAGTTTGAGTTACATAGTTGAATCAAAAAACAGCATCAGGCTATGTGGTGTAATATAAGCCCTATGTAAAAGCGTCATTTGAAGAATTCTGTATTATAAACATCTAAATGTTATTCAACCTTCTATACCAATGGGCTGTGTGAGGGATACACCTACAGCCCATTCCAACCGTGGCTTAGTGTGGATGCTGCAGTCAGGAGAGAAAAGGCATAAATAACTTATATTCATTCCCGTTAGAGGGGAAAATCTTCAGAACGGTAACATAAAATTCCATAGCTTTTGGACCAAACCACTCTTTCAGCTCATTAAATGGTGTAATATCAGTGTTATGCCTCCAGTGTTCCTCTGGATTACTCCATATTAGTCATGTCAGCAGGCATACACTACATGGCCAAATATCTATGTAGTGTAACTATTTCACAAGAAAATAGAATTCAGGCGTTTTACTTTTTGAAATGAACCTTTGTAAAAAAAAAAAAAAAAAAAAAGATTTGTTCATAAGGAAACAGACCTGATCTTTTCTGATATAATCATCTTCCAGGGGGCGCTACACGTAAAATCCAGAAATGCAAAATGCATCTAAACGCTTTTTCACTGGATAATGCTGTAACTGCTCCACCACCGCCAAAGCTTTTCTTTTCACATTCCCAATGAGATTATTACACCAATACTGTTTGTTAGGTGGATTGGATGGCACACAAGAGTTTGATTTAGGTTGTCCAACAGAAATTTGGAAGATCAGTGTGACAATCCCAGGTCACAGTTTCACTTAAACATTTGTGTATCTCTTTTATCTTACAATTTTGTCTGGGATGAGAAAGTTGGAACTTAATTAGTTCAGGAAACCTTGTGGCGTGCATTTACCCTTAGACTTATTACCATTGTTCTCAGACTTTATATAAAATTGCGATGGGTGGGGCACATTGTCCTTTGTGGACTAAAGAAAGGACTACTTAACTGGCCTCAAGCAACAAATTCACGACTCTCTACTTCTCTCATTAATCTCCGTTATGATGGATGTCAGCTGAAAGATCACCTCAGATAACCCTAGTGATTGCATTGTACTGAGAACAACCAGATAGTAAGCTACAATGCAGATAACTGATAACGATTCATTCAATGAGAGCAATGCAGTTAACCACTGAGTTGGTGCCATGACCACTGAACATAATATTAGATCAAGATGGTACATAGGTAGCCATCTGTATATCTAACACAGTCATCATGGTATTGCGAACGTCTTGTGGTTATTTGTGGAGTAAATAAAGTGACACAAACCTGTGGAATGTTTTTCCAACAGGCCCGATTCTCCTACCTACGTATGAAGTACTTGTTCTTTTCCTGGCTGGCAGTGTTTGTGGGTAGCTGGATAGTGTATGTGGAGTACTCATCCTACACAGAGCTGTGCCGTGGGCATGACTGCAAAAATTCAATAGTGAGTATTCTCTTTCCACATGCATCCACCAAACCAGACCTTGTCCTCCAAAATTGATACACAGATCCTGATATTTTGTGCCCATATTATTGTTATCAATATTTCCATTGTTTTCTTTAGTGTGACAAGTACAGAAAAGGAGTAATTGATGGCTCAGCCTGCAGCAGCCTGTGTGAGAAAGACACACTTTACCTGGGGAAGTGCTTCTCTGCCAAGCCGAACAATCAGGTCAGATCTGTAATTAATTGCTCTTCACTTGTCTGATTGTTGATGACTTGGCCAATGTTTTTGTATTGCTGCTGATGCCTGCCGTGTTTATCCTAGGTGTACTCTGGGAGCTGGGGTGACCTAGAGGGGGTCATTAAATGCCAGATGGAGGAAGTTCCTCAGTATGACTTGGGAGCTGAGTTGGAGCCGAGGAAGGAGGCGGTGGCCTTCAACAAGCCCACTAAGGGCACCTCTGTAGAAAAGTTCAAAGAGATGATCCTTAGTCACCTCAAGGTCAGCATACCCTCAACCCTCTAACACTATAGCCAACTGCAGAGACGAGCTAATAATGTCAACATTGGTGATATGTTATGTTCCATTGAAAATCATTTATTAAAGGCCAAAGCTTTGATGATCTTGGCAAGTCTTTATTCTTTACAGGCCAAAGTGGGGGATCAAGCCAACCTCTCAGACCTGGCAACTCTAGTACTCAATATTGCTGACGCCAACAAAGATGGCCATATCTCGCTGCCTGAGGCTCGCTCCATGTGGGCATTACTGCAGCTCAATGAGTTCCTGTTGGCATTAGTCCTGCAGGACAGAGAGCACACACCCAGACTTCTGGGCTTCTGCGGAGACCTGTATGTGGTGGAGAAGGTGCCATATTCCCCCTTGTATGGGATCAGTCTACCCTGGGTGATAGAGGTGTGGATTCCTGCTGGTCTGCGCCGCAGCATGGACCAGTGGTTCACCCCTTCCTGGCCACGCAAGGCCAAGATCTCCATTGGACTGCTGGAACTGGTGGAGGACGTTTTCCATGGCACTTTCGGCAGCTTCCTTATGTGTGATGTAAGTGCCACCAGTTTTGGCTACAACGACCGCCATGACCTGAAGGTGATAGACGCACGGTACATTGTGCCTGAAGCCACCTTCCAAGAAGGCATGAGAGAGCGGCGCTGTGATGTGGATGAGGATTGTCTCTATGGGGCAGACTGCCACACTTCCTGTGACCTCACCAAGCACCGCTGCACACCAGAGGTGACCAGGCCAAACTTGGCCAAAGCCTGTAGTGCACTCAAGGACTACATTCTGAGGGGTGCACCGTCTGATGTGTGCGAGGAGTTGGAGAAGCAGCTGTATGCCTGCATTGCACTGAAGGGCTCTGCAGAACAGATGGAAATTGAGCACTCGCTAATTCTGAACAATCTTAAAACCTTGTTATGGAAGAAGATATCTCATACTAAAGACTCCTAATGTATAAGCAAGCATTGCAGACTTAAAAGATAAATTCCTCTACTGAAAAATTTCAGTAAACTAATGGACAATCTTAACTGTGGAGAGCAGAAGGGGTACGTTTCCCCAGTAGTCAAACATAAAAGCATCTTAAGGCACTATTAGACTATCTTGCAGCTATCAAGAAATGTCACTTTCACTGTGACCAAGAGTAACGCAAGTAGTGTCGCAAATAAATGTATTGAACTAAGATGACAAGTGAAATTTGTTGAAGCCAAGAGCAGTAATACATTTTACAATATTCTGAAGTGACCTTGATAAGTCTGAATCTACAGTAAAAGCTCTTTCCAAGCTCCTCATTTTGTAGTGCATTTTATATTCTCTATCATTCCATTTGTTTAACACTACATTACTTCACCCATTTTCCCAGTTAGTTACAATTACAGAAATACTGTTATATCCAACTGTTTTTCTGAGTAAGGTCTTCTGAGGGGTATCAAGTATCATATGGCTCGAGTATGGAACATTTGCTCATCAAGCATGAATAAAGCCTTTACATGCCCTGTAGAGTGCAATAAGAGTTTAAAAGTCACTTTCAGTACTAGGCCATCAGCCCATAAGCCATAGTGCAAGAGTGTGTTAAGGTTTTATGAAACTAGGTTATCCTGTCTCCTCCTAAAATAAACAAAGATAAAAATAAAGCTGTCCCTGATGCGCCTAACAAGGTGGTCAGTAAAGACAATCCAGTATGACAAATGAAAGCACAAAGAGGCTGGAATCTTTTTCGATATATTTATTAGAACAAATGTCCGCAGGAACAAAGGCCACTTTAATTGTCATCCTCTTGTTCCTGAGCCCGGAGGAAGCTGGCCTTCTTCTGGGCGACACGGTCTTTCCTCTGGGCCAGAGAGAGCTTGGCGCGGTTCCACCTAGGAGCAGAAAACAAGGTCAATGAGCACTTGCAAAATAAGTTTCATGAAATCACTTTGAGTTGGGGTTACGGTTCATGAATGACACCTTAAAATGTATTAAGACACATGGAGAAGTATGGTTTGGGTGCAGTCTCAGGTTGTTCATGCATCTGAAACTTTACTGTTAGCCAGCTGTGATATTTTCACATCTGATGGTCACTAGAACCAGAGTAATTTGTTCCTACTGTCCAGGCATGGCAGCTACAATGGGCCTACGTTGTGTTTCATATTGTACTGGGAAACATATTTATATAAGGATGTATAAGAAGGTATCTCTAAATTCCTGCCCCATTGTCAGCTCACATTTCCTGCTACTGATTAATTTCCAGGAAATTCTGAATATCCAAACTATGAGAACTCAGTTTTCCAAGACCTCAAAATAAATCTTGAACTGAATTAATGTTCCAAAACCAATATTTTAGCATGTTAATTTCTCACCTCTTCTTCTTGACTTCTTTGGGAGGCTTCTTTTCATGGACTGGGTTCTCACGTATGGCAGCATGAGCCTTTTTGTACATTTCCTCAACCTGAGAGAGAGAGAGAGAGAGAGAGATTCAATTTCACATCCAATACCAGACCACACAAGCATGCCAGTATTAAGATTACAACTCACAATTAATTGATTTAATTCAGAGCCTGTTTGCTGAGGCAAATCTTGAAGCATTTCTATTTATGATTTTCTTCTTTACCATGGCAACATAGCTGGTGAAGCTTGTACCCAAAGCTCAATGTGTTGCAATGACCAAAATCGCACTTGACTGGCAAATTGTTTAGGCTGAGAACATTCTGCCTGCTACCCAATGATGGGTCAGCTATGGATCGCCATGATCAGTTTAATTATTGCCCGTTCTGTAACTGAACTGATGAAATGTCAAGGAATCTGTATAAGGCAGTTTTGATCCTGTTGTTTCAAAAAGCAGTTCACCCACAAACCAGTTAAAGGGGTTTGTGAAGTAATTTATGTTTAGACATTACATTTGAAGATTACGCTAGTCACATGCAAGTTCATAAATGTAGTATTCATGGGACAAAACCAGACAATTTTATATGGGCTGCGTCAGAATTCAAATTGGTCATTGCAATAAATTGACCAAATTCAGAAGGAAGCTTAGGTACATATACAGAAGAGTTATTTCCTCAAAGATTTAACACTATACAGTATAACACAATTTAGCTAAATTGAGTTCTCAGTCAAGTGTTGGTGATGAATGCAATGATTGCTTCAAGCATGTGGGTATTTATACATGTTCATCCAAAGCAGATACGACACGCTGGCAAAGCTACATTAAAACACAAGCCAAACGATGGAAGCCACTTATCCCTGCTTCTAGGATGTAAGATTAAGTAAATGGAAAGAAAACGGTCTGATAAATCCTATCCAGAAAGGTCTTTAAATAGTGCGGAAAGAGGACTTGCCGAATCAGGTGTGACTCCATTCTTGATGAAGCGGGAGAATTGCTTCTTGTAAGCGTCCTCATCCTCTTCCATCAGGTAGCTCATGTACTCTGACACATTGACGCCCATGATGTGCTTGCGGTGGACTTCGGCATTGAACTCCTTGCTTTCTGCATCATACCCAGGGAAGCGCTTGGTGCTGAAAGTATAAAATTATCCGTTACTATTAATGGCACTGGCTGGTAAAGTGCAACATTAAACATGACAATATTCAAAATTCAGACTACAGTAGAACCTCAAAACTAACTAATACAAGGCATAATGAACACAGCAATGCATAATAGGAAGATGGGCAACATGATTTCCTGATCCCCTTATCCAAGAGTATAGATTGCAGTCTTCACTACTGTACAATAAACCTGTGAAATTGATCTTTTTTTAATCCCCACATTAAATTCACTTAGATATCCAACACAAATATATACCTTCTGTTGTAATTTGTGCACAGGAAAATCATCTATCAAGTAGACGAACACAAGGTTTATTTTATCTTAACAAAAGCCATAAATTCCATATACACTCATTACTTACTGATTCTGTCTCCTAATTTTTAGTATTGACATACAAATTATGTCCTTATGTAGGTTAACGTGTTTATATACAAGACCAGAAGTCTATCGTTTTATGCATTTGTCGTAAAGCTGTACCAATCAGCAAAACAGGCAGATCTGGCAAACATGCAGGTTTGCCCGGACAGCTCAGCCAGTAGAGCATGACACTCAGTCTCAGGGTCGTGGGTTCAATCCAGTGTCAAGTACCTTTTTAAAATCTTTGGATAAAAGCATTTGCTAAATGACTAATGTAATGTTTATATTTTTACTTAATTAAAATTGTCCTGAAAATCCCACAGTTAAGAAACTTCATCTGCCAGCCAGATGACACTACAATTGACTGGTAACGTGCCACGTGACTGGAACAGTAAACAAACTTGCCAGGCAAAGCTGAAAATTTTGCTAAAGCTGGCGTCAAGTTCCTACCGTGCCCCTAACCCAGGAAGTTAGTGCCACGATCCATCCATTGAACTATACAGGACAGCCACGATTTGTTTTTCATTTATCCTCTGGTTAAAAAGGTCCATATTAAAACAGTCTATTCAAAGTCTGGCACGGCGTGTGTTAAAAGTTTGAGGCAGCATAACGTAATTTGCTACAGACAAGAAACCAAAAAGTGTATTAAACACCACTCAACACCCGAGTGAAGCCACAGTTCAATCTCACAAGGCAACCTCAGGTGCCACTTCTGTTTCCAGATCTGCCTTGAAACAAGTTTAGCGCAACTGAGCAAGCAATGAACCACCACATTTGAAGGGGTTCATTCCAACTGGTATGCATCCATTACTCATTGAGCAGAACTAAACAATACTATTGCGTAATGATTTTTACTTTCATCCCAGCAGTCATTTTAAAACACTAGGCGTCATCGTTTCCCCAACAGCCAGACAACACCTTAGAATGAAACCATCTTTTCCTCAAACATGTCACCAAGCAGGACCAAGTTTGTCAAATCCAGGCATCATATTGCTGGGAGGAGTTAGGAGCAGTTACCTGTGGGGGATAGACAGACCTCCATCCACAGCCCCCTTCAAAGCGCCGAACACCTTGTTGCCTGTGGTGGTTCTGGCAAGCCCGGCATCCAGGTAGCAGGTGAAGGCACCTGGCTGACCATCAACGCTCTCAACATTGAACTCGTCACCTGTGACCTCCACCTGGCCTTCGTAGACCTTGTCCAGGCCAAACTTGTTCAGCAGCTGAAGGCAGAAAACATTGCAATCTGTATGACATACAAATATTGACAGCTGGTTCAGGAACACCAGTTAAACTCTTTCACAAGATTACCTCTACAGAGCAAGACATCAGCTCAGTATTTTTATTTGATAAGCCAAATTATTGCATACCCTCAATGCCCTAATCCCTCTTTTTTTATTATTACTGCACATGTTCTAGTGCTCAAATTGTCAGGTCTATATTTATATAACCCACTTGCTATATTCTTTATATATTCCATTTTTCTTTGATGTATCCAGTGCTTCCCATGCATAGGCTCATCTGTGGCGCATTGCCACAATATCAGCACAACTGCCACAAGATGAAGAGTTGGTCAGTGTACAGAAATTGATCTAAAGCGATCTCTAACGCTGTGCCTAAGAGGTGTGCATCATCTTATGTTCTGTCACACCAGAGACTAATCTCATTCAGCTGTTGCTTGTAAACACACCGCTACTCCTCATCCGCTTGTGAGACAGACGTCACCTGCTAGACGGACAAGAGCAGTCTGACCTCAAAAAATGAAAAAGATCTGTCTGACAAACATTAATTCCCTTCCGTTGTCGAGTCAATATAACTTTTTTCCCTCCAATATTAAACTTGGGATGTTACTGTCTGCGAAGTGACATTACCAGAGCTGCTAGCTGGGTCTACATAAAAGTCATGTAATCCTATAATCAACGGGGGGGACAGGATGCCCTATGGCCACAAATCAAGTTCTGAGCTGGTATCCCATTGCCATTTCTTGCCACAACAACCCAATTCCCTGTCAAGGATAATTTATGTCTTATCTTAAGCTCAAGGAGTAGGGGGTTCAGAACTAGTTTAGATCGCTAACACGCAACACTGTAATTTGATAAAAATGGTCATGAAAAAGGCCAATATGTACAACTAAGTTTTAAAACTTACTCTGCGAGCCACCAGCAGACCAGTGCAGTAGGCTGCTGCGTAGTTTGTCAGACCCACAGAAATCCCGTACTTGGGCAGCTCATGGGAGTAGGCCGCACACACAATCATGTCACCCTCAATCTTGGCGTAGGCGATCTGTAACATAACCACAAGAAATCATGAATTTAACAGCACATCCATCAACAATGGCCTTTCAATATTGAGTAGGAAGCACCTAAGCCCCATCTGTTGGTGTTTGGGTGCCTTTCGGGAAAATTGGCTTGTTTGTCAAGCTCCCTTTTAGACGCTATGATAGTACCACCAAAAATCAAATCTTGTTTATCTTGTAGATACTTCTGTCCTGTGCACATGCTAAGATGTTTGCATACAGGCATAGTCACATGAAGGGTAGTTGACTAACAGGCCAATTTCCCAAAAAGTCAGTGTAGTCCTCCAAGAAAACAGCAGAGCTCTACTGAATCCATGCTCACCTGGCAGACAATATCCCTGTTTGAGAATCGGACAATCATCCGGTACTTAGGTGTGTTGTACTTGTTCTTATCTTGGATGACCAGGCGCTTGCGGGCAAAATAGTCAGTCTTTCCCTCTAGAAACAAGAACACAAACTTAAGTCGGGTGCAATTTACAGTTACAGTGTTAAACAGTCTCTTGGGAGATAAAGCATCTTACCCCTCCTTCTCCTGAATTTAACCTGGTACCTCTTGAAGTAGGCCTTGTTCTTCACCACTTTAACAAAACCCTGAGAAGACATGCATCGACTTAGCATCACATTGATCATATCCACAGTAAGCAAGACAATGCCAAATTGCCTTTCGATTACAGCTGCAGTGCTGTGCTAGTCGTAGTAGGGCTGTCACTGTCAACGAGTGGTGCTGTCTTGCGTTAGCAATGCTACAACCTGAGCCAATACAAGTCAATGAGATGCGTTAGCATATAGGCTAAGTGGGTTTGACGTTCAGCGAAAGGTACAACAGTAAACTGTGCAAAGATGAGATTAGGGGGACGTGAAAACTTCAGGACTCTCTTGTAATACACCTTTGAAAATAACAAAAACAGACGTTTACAGGTAACAGAAACAAAGAATTTGTGAAGGTAGCCATTAGGCCACGTTTAAGTAGACCCCGGTGAGCGGTAGCTGGATTGAATCTATCTTCATCCGTAACATACATAACATGTCTTCCAACATTTGATCTCACAATCCACAAAATGTATGTCTTAGACATGGATGTAGGAACATATTGGGACAAATTACAAACCATTTTGCAGTCTTTTTGTCTCCTTAAACAGGAGCCCGGGGCCAAAGACTAGAGCTTGGCCTCCGCTGCACTGGAAAAAGGAAGAGGTACGTGCGCATGCTCTGTAAATAGCGTTTCACAGGATGAACAGCAGAGCCGCCATACTGCAGCGCAATTGTTACTCTGCCCCCTATTGAGCCGGGGTTGGCCATTTGCAATAAAATTGTCATGATGTGATTCTCAAACGTGCCGAATAATAATAAGCACCGTGTAAGTATTGATAATAATAACACTGTGATGACAAAGACAAATTATTGTCCACCCGAGCTATGCTTATATAGCATCCAATACTGAGCTTAGTTGCATTTCAACTTAACTCACCTCAACTCAATATATGGGGTCGCAATGCATTCCAACCAAAAAGGAGACATTGCAAAAACAAAACTGTTCATACATAAAGTAGTGAAATAATGCAATGGTAGGTCAAGTATCACATATTGTCGTAATCAGTATTGGAATTCAACCATTGCAGTAGCAGTATAAGTGAATGATTTCTTTCAAATATTTCTAACAGAATCACAGTAGTTGGTTATTGATGAACAAGGATTACAAAGTGCCAAGAGTCCAGGATGTAGGTATAAAGTGATTGGTGCATAGGAAATAATGCAGTACACAGAGTCACAGTTAATAAATGTGAAATTTTATGTGAGTGGTGCATCAGATAGAATGATCCAACTACACACTTGCCACTACACATTTTTTTTGTAATCTTGTTTGGGAAATATCATTTGACTAAACATTTGTATTCGTTTTTGATAAATGATAAAATAAGAGTTCTTGGTAGTGGATTCAGACTTTTGGAGCCAGCTATGATTTAAGGGTGTCAGCTGTGATTATTGTGAGGATGCATCAAATCCAGAAGTCTGCCGTCATCATGATGTTGCCAAGGCTAGCCTACTACGTCAACCATTTTTGCAATATGTGATGAGAGGAGTGTCCAACGTAATAAACAAAAGATTTGCGTCAGCGCTCTCATGCCAAACCAGAAAAGTGGGTTTAACAATCCTTTGGTATGTGAATCAAGATAGTTTGCTCAGTCTTTTAATCATCAGGACACTTTTGCTCAGATGTGGTTGATACTTTCACACAGTGAATGCTACATGTGTGATCTGAGAGAAGCCACTTCTGGTCTTTTTTTAATAGCCCATGAAGGCAACATGCCTAAATTGGAAGAGATACTTTTGGAAACTCTTGGTAGATCTGAGGCAAACGTGTTCTAGTCTGATCTAATCTGCTCCAATGAAGGCACTTTTTCTCTCAACATTGAATCTCAGGTAAGACATTTTGTTGCTACTACTCAGGTACATGTACATATAGGACAGTTTTTATAGACCATTTTCTTTGACCTTACTACTCACAAAGTGCCACCCTGGAAAGCAGAACAATGGTGTATTGCAGTGTTAATGACTGTCAAAGCTTGTTACGCGACATAAAACTGGAAGTGAGTTGCTATCCAGTCATATCAAGTTTGTGCATTTGCGATGAAAGAATGGTGATAAATTGGTCTTAAATTTAGGTGGCCCCTTTTCTCCTGACTGCCTGTTCTTTCATGGTCTCTCCTGGATTCTCAGAGTCTCACTGGCCCATCAAATTTTGGACTAGAAAATACATTTGACAGACTGCAGAATGGTAGAATTTGAATGTGTAAACTAATTGTAGATAGATTCTTTGTGGGTGCTGAAATCTATGTTTCTGATTTACTGGTTGTGACCATTTCTTTTAAGATCCTGTTACATATCATATTTCTGGACAGGTTTTGATGATAGAAATATGTTTAGGGACGTTTCTGAAGATTTTAGATCTAAATTTTGATAATTATGACAATTTCTAATTCCTCTCCATCTAGTATTACACATAGTTGGACAACTAACTGACACAATGCAATATACATTTTCCGACACTCAATATAAAATGTTTTAATAGTTGAGGCTCTTATAAATGGCCCAAAAAGTATGAATCTGCATACTCAGGGTCTTTAAGGGGTGGGTTTTCTGGGTTTGCCCTTGAAATCTATCCCTTTTGGAATTTTACCTTTAAAGTTTCAAGCCAGCAGGGTCAGTCGCTTTAGCCTGTGATTGTTGCTACAATTCAGTTTCTGAACTGCTAAGCGGGCCGTTTCAAGTGAAAGGGTCAGTTGTCCCATTATCTTGTTGTTGTGACCAGTAGCAAGGCTACAAATTATTGCACATTATGTGCAATAGGTGTGGAGAGGGTGGTTCTGGCCAGAACTTACTGTTGGGCCTTCAGGAGATGTCAAGAGACCAATTCAATGAAACATCTGTGATGGGAGGTGCCCACTTGGTAACCCCAATAAAAAAAAAACACCTCACACCCACCTCTTTTTGCCCAGGACGTCACTTTGGAAATAGTTGCTCAATGTGAATGAATGAAATGAATGTTTGGGTGCAGTTGCGCATTAGCAACACCAGGTGGCAGTACCGTTCCAGGTTGAAGCTGGCGCGCATGCTCGTGGGATGTAAACATTTGGTAGGCCGCCGACTGTCTGCTAGTATCGCAGACGTTTGTGTACACGTATTATAATACGGCTTCATGGGCTGGACCGTGGAGTCAGTTGGAACTAGCTAATGCTAGCTAGCTTACAAGTAGTAACCTAGCTAAGCTAACTTGGAGAATATAACATACTCGCGTACGCTTTGAAACCAATTTCTTTCTTATAATAGTGGGACCATACTTTCGTGCATGGGAAGTAGACAACGTTTGCTGCGGTTGGTTGAAAACGCTTCAAGGTAAATGAGGTTCTGTCTCTCGGGTTCAGACTAATTTCTGGAATGGAGCAGTAACTCCTATAACAACTGCTAGTTGTCACTAGCTGTCGTTGAAGTGAATGGCGTGGAATTACTTCAATTATAACTTACTTGACTACTAAATTTGTTTCCTCGCTTTAGCTCTTATCACAGCTTGTCAGTGCTGTCACTTGTATAGGGTGTTTGTCGTTGAAATATTAATTGGCTTGTTAAGAAGGATCCCGACTATCGTCTGGAACAAACATATTTAATTGAAGTTTTTTCTGCTTGATAATGTCGAGTATCTAGCTGGCCAACCCTACATCGTTTCATTGACATGCGTGGGCAAAAACTTGTAGAAAAAAAACATGAGCATACTGTTGCATTTAACCTGAGAAGATCACCATAACAGCTCAGTAACCCAGAATAACATAAATAAAGGAGTGGGTACTCCTACGCCAAATGCACGAATCCTTCGTTTACTGCTCTCATGCTATAATGAATTTAGTAGTTGAGAACACTTATGGGTAAGCCAAGGATTTAAGCCGCTCAACACTTTGGTTTTGGCAGTGTTCAAGTATCCCTGAAAACTGATGAAGTGGCCTACAACAACGTTGCACCAGTATGGCTAGGGATGTAGTGGAGAGGGAACCCACCTAAACTCAGTTTAGCAAGCTTTTAAATCATAATTTACTCACCTGGCATTAATCTTGACATAAATCAACTGTATACATCATAGTCAAAGTGATTAGTTATATGAGGATAACGTGTTTAAAGAAGACATTTTTCTGAAAATATAATGGGATTTCTTTGTATTCATGGTTGTTTGCTTTATGATGAGCACCGACTGGAGGTCATAGTTTACCCACCTTTTTATGTACCACTACATCACTGGGTACGACTAAATATCCCATACCATGTTGAACCAGTAAATGGATGTGGAAAAATTAGATGAAGGCTATTAATGATTTGGCTTTGATTAAAATTACTGAATTCAATCATGTACTCTTGCTTAAACTTTGCAAGTCTAGTGACACTAGTTGTAGTCTGTGTGGTGTGAGTTTCCTGGGTGGTCATGGCCAGATGCTTCTGTGATTAACTTTGGAGAACTATTCACTTTTTTTGGCAGACAGTTGGGTGTATCTGTGGGAAAGGCAGAGGATTACTTGTCAGTACTTGTTCCAGCTAGACACTGGTCATGCAGTGACAGAAAGTGTGCCTCTAACCTTTAGCTTCAGTCTAGACCAGGCAACTTTGATGGAGGTGGTGGCTTAAAGAATCTGTAGTCACTAAGAAGGGAGTGGAAGGTGTGTGTGTGCACAGTCTGTTTTATACTTTGTACCTGCTTTGAAACTAACTATTATCCTGGAACTATCCCATATAGAAAGAGAATATGGTTTAAGTGAGACTGGATCTAAATGTATAGGAAACAGTGGAGTCACTTCCAGGAGCTGTTTTCTTTACAGTTCTATGCTAACAGAGCTCAGTTAAAAAGAAAGAAATTAACCTTTCCAGTAATGCCAAATATGTCTTATCCAAGGTTTGTGACTTCATCCACAATTTGTTTCAGTGCGGGTATCATTTGCTGCATACAAAAGCAAGAAACTAATGTGTAGACTGTATTTGGGGGCCTGGGGCCTGGAAGTAGCCGATTAAAGGCCAGTTGCCCATCACTTGTCAAGGCTCTAGAGATTACACACATTTCACAGAATGCCTAGTAGAGTGTCTTTTAAATTCTTGGTCTCTAGATGGTGTAGGTCACTTCTACCATTAATGAAACTAGCTAAGGCTGATACATAGATATTGTTATTGAAACACAGCACATCTCATTTTCTAAACTATGCTACCTTTACATTGCAGTTACATCACAGGCCCAATGTTGAATATTAGCCGGTTGTTGCTCTCATTATGCGGCTGCATATTGAAGAATGGTCTTCAGGGAGACCATTGAAATGCTCATTGTACACTGCAAAAATCTGAGCGGCCTTCTGTGTGTGAAATGAAAGACGTTTCTCCTTCCGTATGAGTGTGCCGTTTCAGTCATGCCCTCACAGCAAATGGAATGTATGTTCCCTTGAAGATGGCCTTTCAGCTTCGGTTCTCTCCTACTGTGCCAAATGATTTTGTTCCGATTTACTGCATGTGAAAAGACAGATTTTTTGCAAGACAAGTGAAAAGGAAATAGGGGACTATTCCTGTTTGTGAGTTAGATCATACTTAGATCATTCTAACAGTGAGTTGAATCATTTACATTCTTGTTTTTCACCTCAGACAACGACTGTAAAATGTAGGCTAAAAGCTGCAGTAATACATAGACTTGTGTGTGACTATGACTTGTATGTCCTGGATTAAGGTTTTGTGACCGCTCTGTCCTAGGCTGTTTTGTAGAACTGCTAGCTAGAAGTTGGGTACTATGCATTTAGAGTTAGAAGGGAGGAAATGCCTTTCCCTTAGATCTTTGGTTTGCTTTTTCAGTTCCCCAATCTTCATGATGTTGTTTTGCTGAGGCGTTATTCAGACCTAAGCTTGCCTTACTGTGGGCTTCATTAGCTATGCGTAATGCGTCTCAGGGCCCCATTCTCCTTTCAGTTCTTTCGCAAACAAAAGCAGAAACTATCTCTGTATCCAGGATTTATGGGGAAGCCTCACTTCAGTTGGCTGGGCTTGCTGAGAAGAATGTTTTCTAAGGCCACCTGGACACTGGCATCCTTAAAAAACATGGCCTTCTCATGAGTTGATTCATTTTTAGTGTTGCTCATATTGTGTTGCCTGGATTGCATATCATGAAATAGGGTATTCAGGGTATTTTGTGTCTGCTTGGTAAAACAACAGAATAAAGCACACTGGCATTTTCTCAAGCTCACGTAAATGTGGAAATAAACCAATGGACCTTCATCACAGTATTAGTGCCTACTAACAGTACTGATAGACTGGGCTAGGTCTGGGCCTAACACTTGTAACATACTTCACCTCTTTCCTCTTGGTGTGTAGTCCAGATAGGCAGCTTTTCTCTCCCCTGTTAGTTCTGCATGGCATCCCACATTGGGGATCAGTCTTTAAAGGAATCGCATGCCCTCACATCCTCTTCTTTGCTTTCATAGGGAAAGAGTACAGACACAGTGCTTGCCGGTTCAGTGGTGCAAAAAGAGATGGGTAGAGTTATATAGGGCGACACAGAAATGTTCATGGTACGATACTAATTGGGAATTTATTCACAAGGAATTGATACATGGCTATTGGTTTATTTCATTGTTAGCTACTCAATGAAAACTCTGAATATTCATTTAAATTTTCATAAAGTGCATAAAATACTGGTAAATTTCAAATGGAAACTGGAATATAACCTCCTTCAGCAACCTTAGACAGGAGTTGTTTAAGTCAGTTGGTAAAGAAAGAACAAACCAAAATAATTCAGTCTTCAAATAAAAATATAATCAAATGTATTACATTAGAAAGGTTGAAAACCTTTGCAACATTCATTGGAAGAAAATTCTTTTGTGCAATCTCCCTCTGTCTTCAAGTTTGTGTCATTCTAATATCAACAATGTAGAAACATGCTGCACTGTAATAGCAAACTCACTCTGCATCTCTGTATCCAGGGAAATCAGCTTAGCTAACTTATTTTCGACCTAACAGCACTCTACTGCAGCACATTCCTCTAACCACATTGTATGACAATCTTTCCAGCTTTCTATAGACAATAGCTACAGAGAAATTACTCATCATTTTTGACACAGTAAGATGCATGAAAAGCTGCTCAGTGGCAGTATTCAGACTTCCTGTTGAGGTGAAAGCTAAGGCTTGTAGTGCACACGCTTACGCGTGATGACAAGACTAATTTCGTTTTTATCAGGATCTGTTGTGAGGTGAATTCTAGATTGAGTTTCTTGCTGAGTACAGAGCTGCAGTTCCTACCAAATGCTGACTTGAGCAGTCTACTAAAAGAGTAGGACTGTCTTTGGAAGAGCACTTTGACCCTTCTTGACAGTATGATCAACGTGTGACTACACGCGTGTGAATGCAGTGTGCCTTCAACCTGGTCGAAGGTTCAGAAGAGCAGATTACCTTCAGAAAAGTGTTAATAACATTTTAATTTTATATTTTGTTTTCCTTTTGTGCTTCCCTCTTACTAAATACATATTGGATACCTCATGGAATATGCCAGTAGCCGAGAAGAAATGGTTTTGGATAAGTTGGAATAGCAGGTAGGAATTTGTAAATGATACCCCACATACGGATGAAGTTGTTCGGTTTTTCATAAGGTTGTTACCACAGAGATTGTTTTGTTTCTGCCTATTCACTGAAATGGTATTGATTACACACCTTCAAGAATGGTTTAATTCATATCCTGTGTAGCCTCATTTATTTGAAAATGAAAGAAATCCCTTTGTGTAGTGGGCCTTTTCATAGTCACTTAACAGCAGTTAAAAGTTTCTGTGTTTACTAATCTGAATTGTCACATCCTGTTGTCACTGTGTAATCATTTCCATTTGATGGCATGATGTTCTGGTTGTATAAAATATCTCAAGTTTCTACCTTAACGTTCACTTTTAGTTATTTTATTTTCCTTAACTTAGGGATTTGTTTGTGAACGTTGATTCCCAAATTGTGTCCTTAGCCAAGGGTTTATTTCAATTTCCTACATAATACCACAGCTGAATTTCTAATTACCACACCATTTGCTTGGCACACAATTCCTGTGGACTGTCAAGCACTCTGCAGAGACCACTGTCATTTTGAGCACTCAGATTTACACCTAAAACTTTAATAAACTCTAAATTAATTTCATAGTAAATCATGTCATGTGGTTAATTTTCTAGTGTTTATAGTCTTTGGCTAGTGGCAAAAAACTAGTAGATAGCAACTGGCTAGCTAACAAGAAAATGCTCTGAGACAGCCATGGTTGGGTTGGTGCATCAGTCTAGTTGCTAATGCCCCTTTTCCATTAGTGCGGGTCCGCCCACTTTAAACGTCCCGTGTCCGCTGGTTTTCCATACAAGCTCACAGCAGGGGTCGACATGAGTGTACCCGAGATACTCCAGCCCTGCTCTCTACCAGGACCAAAGCGTGATGTTTACTGAATCCTGTTGCTAAAGATGAGGGCTGTGTTTTTGATATACCTGCTTGAGGTTTTTATTGAATAAAGAGACAGTCACACAAGACGCTCAGATGTGCTTCTTTTTCATCCTCTTTGCAGGTGGCGACAGACAAGGTTGCAGGTAAGCTGAGTTCTACTCTCTCATGGGTGAAGAACTCTGTGTCGCTCACGGTCAGTCAGATGGCTAGCCAGGTGGCCACACCCACTTCCCTGCAGACCACTGCCACCACCTCCTCCTCCACATCCCTTTCCTCACCTGCCCTCTCACCATCCTCACCTGCCCAGCTCAGCCCTGATGAGGTGGAGTTGCTTGCCAAGCTTGAGGAGCAGAACAGGTAAGAACAGACGCTGTCTCTGCAGCATCTTGCTCTTGTCAACTTAACAGTGTGTTTGATTTTTGGGTTGCATGGTAGATGGGCTTCCTTTTAAAAGCAATGTCTGTGCCTTAAATAGCATTCCTTAACTACACAGTTGTTGATAGGTATGCTCCAATTGATCGGCCAATCCCTGTGGCATTCTGGGTAGCTCGTACTGTGTGTTTTGTGAGATGTCTGAGGTGTGCGTGCTGGTTAGCTGGTGCATTAAACTTCCACACAGTGATCTCACCTGTGAGTAAGTCTCTTCACACATATCTACACGGTGTCAGAAGATAGGGGTTTATAGCACAAGCACTTCGACCCACATCAACCTGATCATGCTTTACTCACATTGGGACAGCACCATGGGAGCTAGGGCCTTCAGCTGTGCTGCTCCACGGCTGTGGAATACGCTCCCTGACTATATCAGAGAAGCGGAGTCCCTCAAGACCTGTAAAGCCATCCTCAAAACGCACCTCTTCAAACTAGCATATAAGGACTTTTGTTGAATGTTTTGTTTTCATTGTCTTCTTTGTCGTTTTCTTTGTTTCTTTGTTTCTCCCTATTGTTCAGCACTTTGGGTGTAAGAAATGCGCTTTATAAATCTGATTTATTTTTATTATTATTATTATTATTATTATTATTATCATTATTGTTTAAGAGGAAATCACATGCACGGATGGTGTCAGGAACCTCAACAGTATCCTAACAGTGTAGTGTGTATATATGGAGAATTGAAGTTTGGCAAAGTGATTCTTCAAGCAGGAGGTCTAGGCATTATGGTGAATGTAAAACGCAAGAGCCACAGGTGATAGTATAGTGAATTGACAATTGCTTCATGACAGATTGTGGTTGTGGTGCTACAAGCAATTATTTATTCCTCAAAGACTGCTGGTAGGTAAAACATTGCTAAAACCTGTTTCTAATTTAGTCTTGTTGCCTCTGTCAATGTTTGATGGTACCCTAGGCCAAGGCAAGAATGTGGGAGAAATTGCAGCGTCTATTGCTTAGTATAGGACTATTTTATAGACTCAGGGCAAAATTATTACTATCTTTTGAATCTAATATAGCATAGAGTATTGGGTTGCTGTTATATCAGCCAGGATTCCGGTTTTTACCACGGTGTTGTGGTGTTCAAGAGCCAAATTAAGGTCAGTCAGTCAGAATGAGACACTTAACACCTCTATACCTGTCAAACTTTTTCAGGGTGTGGTAAAAATCACTTTCGACAAACCATGTCTGTTCTTTCATGAGAATAAAAATAATGATGATTTCATAACAGAATGTAACAATATTATTTACACCTGTTTGTGGTGTTGCTAGTTCAATCACCTAATGGGCTCACCATACAGACAGTAACTACAGTGCAGCGTTTCTGCACCTACCCATCACAGCCATATTATAGAACTTGTTGCAGATAGTTTTAAAGTTTTGTGAATCCACATTCCTGCGTGACTTGTATCAGATGATTCACAGCATGCCTAGTTGTAGAGCTATTCATTTTTGCATTTGTTTTTGTGCAGCTCTAAAGCTCTTACTGTTTGTACTGTTTGTACAGCGAGAAATTATCTTTGAGGGGTAAATCAGAGTCTTAACTGAGTAATCTAATAGTCACCTAGTGCACAGTAATAGTCTGTTGCAAATTGAGAAGTAGACTAACAGCGAGCACCACAGTCTGTGTGTGTGGCTCGTTCACATTAGCTAAAGTTCTGTTAAGAGGATGATGCAACACCCCTTTCTCTAACCCCAACTCTGAATTCTTCCCCTGCTGTGGCACTCACCCATGGCTAGTGCACTCTCAGCGTTTGCATGGAAACCAGGCGTGTGGTTCAGAGATGGGGACTGTAACACAGTTACCTCCGGTGAAGAGGACAGCAGAGTTCTGTTAGACAAAGCTGTTCACTCTAGAGGTCCATGACTCATCTGTAGGTCCACAAGAGCCAGTGGAATACTGCTCCAGGGTGAAAAATGTGTGGTCATACACCCTCTTCACCCTTTAGGGGAAGAACATAGCTAACAGAGGAAATGTTTAATTTTCTCCCTAATGTCGTTTAGGAGCTCTGAGTGGAGTTCCTCTGCCAAGGGTGTACAGAAGGTGTAGGCTTGAGAGGATCAAAGGTCACATGTGCTTTGACCCCTGCCTGCACCCCAACAAATGGGGGCCCATCTGGGCCCTTTCACCAGGCACATTTCTCTGCTGCCACCCGTTACCTATGGCTGACAATGCAGTATCTTCTCTCTAAATCCCGTTCACACTGTAGCAACAAACAAATACTTAACTTAGGCTCTTACGCTAACAACATGCAGGCTGCGCAATGGAGGTGGGAGGACTTTGATATCCATGTATGTGTTTCAGATACTGTGGTGCATCACACAAGTGTTTGTGTGTATTTGGTGAGGCCTTTGTACCCTACAGACCAGATAAGAGACATAAGCAGTCATCTGAATAGCGTGACAAAGACAAGGGAGTACGCATTCACTACTATAATCTGTAAATCGGACATGCCACCTCTCCAGCATTCCTAGAAGACCAAGACATGACGAACACACCATGAGTTTATCTTGGTAAGAAGTTGCACATCTATTCCTAATAGTATTCTGGCTTGCCCTGTTACTACGATGGTGTGCAAATTGAAGACGAGACATTCTAACAGTCAGGCTTTTGCGATGTTTCCCCAACACTTGTTTGGCTCTGTTCATCTGTCACAACTAATAACTTTGTAATGGAGCTATTTGTCTTTATTATTGCAAATAGTGTTCACCTAGACTACTTCTTTTTTACAGTTTTTCCTGTTTTCTACTCTTAATACAGCCTAGGACTAGTGTTTGACTACTGGTAAATTATTAGTAGAGTTGCCGCTAAGCTTCCTAGGTTAAATAAATTCATGTTCATGTGTAACACATGAACCTATGTGTATGTCCATCTAAGTCTGACATGAGCTTACTGAAATGCATGAATATGTTGGCAATTCTTCCTAAACTGACTAACATAATGCTCATAGTATTGACTGTCAATGCTTAATGCAAGGGAAAAACCCTTGCAGGCTTGGCTTGCTGGTCATGTATTTCATTCCCTCCCACATGACCCATATTTGGCTGTAACCCTAGCCATTCTGGGAGCACTCTCAGTGACGTCACCCGCTCCAATGGAGAGGCCCTGTGCCTTTTTCCGAGATCAGGTGTCTGAGCCTTTGTGTGCCTGTCATGGGCTCCTCTGTCCCACACAGGTTGAGAGTCACAGCTTCCTCTCTCTGTGCTGATCCTTGATCAGGTCACCCTGTCATCAACTCCAGTGATGAACCGGTAGAGTGATACAGTGCAAGGTTCGCCTGCTTGAAACTGACACACACTGCTTGAGCTTTTATACCCAATAACCCACTTCTAGGGCTGGTGCTGATATATCGGCTGAAAAATAAATTAATGAGAACAGACATAGTCATGGAGACAGGAATGCTTTTACTGACCTCTGGTGACTTATTGTTGCGTATATAACAGACCTGCAATTGATGTGAACATTAAAACGCTCTTAGCTATTTAATGTATCTGGGCAATTTTGGATACTTAGACTAAGATGACTCAATTGTCTTACTGGTGGTTTTTCTTTGTGTTATTTTAATGCAACTCAGGATGGCAGCTGGAAACTGAAAGCACCTCAGGATTTCTGTGATTTGTTTGGGAAAGAAGAGCAGACTTGTGTGCAGACCTTTGATTGACCTACAGATATATCCTTTACCATTTAGGAAAGCTAGGGCTAAATCCAGGCCTCTGTGTGCTAGGCTTTGTTCTAGTCTAGTCTGAGCAATATATTGGGTTACTTTACTGTCATAAATATTATCATACTGCCATTACTGCTGTTATGTATCAATGGGAAGTGGCTTTTAAATAAGCTTTTCCATTTTTAGTGCTACACTAGAAATGTGGGTGGCTTGGCTTTGGTACCAACACTGTTTAGATTAATGTTCAGCTTCAGACATTGGGCTACTTGCGTGAAGCATTTTTTTTTCACTGTAAACCTACACTGCTTTTACAGCACCCACACAAAACGTTTACATAGGTGTTGATTCTCCCCCGGTAGTGAGCATAACATTTTGGTTTCTGTGTCAGTGGAAGGCTTCAGGTTGAGTTGTAGGATTATTTTCATGCAACTCACTGTGAAGTTGAACCTCTGCTGCGGAATTCGTCCATCTAATTTAAAATTAGGATTATGAGATAATTAGCTGTAATTAAAATGTTACATAAAGTCTATCTGATGTATCATGAAGTGGGAGTCAAGTTCAGGAAACAAATTATTTGCATTTGTTAGCAATACTGGTGGAGGTAAACTGGCTGAAAAAAATACATTTTAGACATGAATTTAAAATTTTAAAAACCTGAACTATTTCTTTAAGCCATTCCACAAAATGTAGAAAACTAGGGTCAAGATCCTTTATCACCATTCTCCACAGCTATCTTAATACTACTGCTACTACTACCAATAATAATAACAATAATAATTTCACAATGTGATATTTAATTGATCACATAAGGAGAAACTTTTCACTTGCCACAGGGAGGTCAGAGTGCAGGGTCAGCTACAGAACAGCCCTGTGGAGCTGGTTGTGATTCAGTGTCTTGCTCAAGGACACTTCAGCAGGGTGGATGCTGGCTGTTATGGGGGCTTGAATCTGCATCCTCTGATTGCACCCTCCTCACTAAGCCACCCTGCCATCCTGATCTTGAAAATTTGAGTAGGGTGGCAAGTTTGTGTTTAATTAAAAAAATAAAATTAAGAAATGTGCAAGGTATCTCGGTCTAACACTGTCGTAATCCCACGTTCACCTTCACCTCTGCAGGTTGCTGGAGACGGACTGTAAGTCTCTGCGCTCTGTGAATGGCTCCAGGCGGAACAGTGGCTCCTCCCTGGTGTCCAGCTCCTCCGCCTCCTCCAACCTCTCCCACCTGGAGGAGGACACTTGGATCCTCTGGGGACGCATCGTCAATGAGTGGGAGGAGGTGCGCAAGAAGAAGGAGAAGCAGCTTAAGGTGAGGCTAGTACACATGACTAACACACAGCTACCTGAATGTGACGTCTCGTGCAAGCCTGCTTAGGGTGCATTAAGAGCTTAGTGAATCACATTTGACCTGACTGACACAGATTATGTTGAGGCAGTTGTGGTGCTTGGTAACTGCAAATACTGTATTTTAATTGATAGTTATTTAAGTAATTGACACTTTTGAACTACTAGAGTTTGAGATCCAAAATAAATTATCTTTATATTTTTCCCACTTGACAAGAATAATAGTATGTTTCCATCAACCTGGGTCCCAAAGAGAGAGACTAAAGCTCTCAAGTTAAACTGTACTTTCTTGCAATACACTGTTTGCTAAAGGCATTGTATCAAGCTCTGGTCTGAACTATATCATGGCCCTATCCATTTGACTGTTTACTTGGTCCAGAGGTAATTCCTATGGCTATCTTTGTCCCTGAGCAACCCTGTAGTGTTATCCTTGAACTTGTTATTTTAGTTCTTGACATTTGAAACTAAATTTAGGCTGCTTGTTGCTACACGTGATGTAACTCTGAGGTTTCATGATAACCCTAGTCCCAGTCTATGTCAAAGGCAGTCTGATTAAAAGTCCCCATGTACAGTGGGGAATGTGAAGTGCTCAAAAGCACATACTTGTGTATGTGTAAATTGGGATGTGTAGTAAAAGATCAGTGAACAGTGGTGTCTACGTCTGGGTGTGGTATTACATAGTTTCAGAGAAGCAGTAATGACCAGATGGCTGCAACCAGCCTGGGATATTAATCATAACTGCTGATGCCTCTTCCAAATGCTTGGCAGATTGACATTCTCTTCCTCTTTGCTTGCATAGAAACCTATTTTTCAGTTGCAGGGGAAGTAGGAACCTTGACTTTTCTTGCCTCGTCAGCAAAACTCTTTTCTCTCTTTAACATGCTATTGATGTGTTCATGTTTTCAATGCTTCTTATTATCTCAGGACCTACTTTCCACTAGAGTGCTCTTGAAGAGAAATATCTTTTTAATTTAACTCAGTGATTATGTTGTAACAGAAGAGAAATTTACACTTTAGTGCAGTAGCAAGTGGAGGTGACGCTCTAGATGTCTTAGATGAATGCTTCATGGGTTTCCTCTAACATCTGTGTAGGAGACTGTCTCCCAGCATTAATGGGATAGGAAAACGAGGTTGATATAAGCACGGTGCAGCGCAGAGTTCTGCTTTCGTTCAGACACAGACAATATATGAGACGGTGCATTGTTCCAGCACAAGGCTTGGCTTGTCTTGTCTGACCTCAGTGAGAGGGAGAGGGATCCCCTGCTGAAAGCCTGTGTGGGTGGACCTCTGCTCCAGAGGCACATAAGGCTCACTCACACACAGATGCGCACATGAACATACACACTCCCACTACAGCTGGTCAAGCCAGTGTTCCCTCTCAGCAGAGGAAGTGGCTTAAAAGAGTCGTATCAGCAGCAAAATGCGAGAAAAACATTTCACGCTGCACGGTGCCTTGCTGACAAAATTATATTTAGTGGTGGAAAATTGTGTTATTATGAGATACACGCTGTGTTGAAATGGAAAAATATTGGCGCATGAAGTGCACCCACCCATGGCTGCTTCCTGATGTACTCAGGTGTCTGTTTTATTCCCTGTCTGCACACATCCAGAAATTAATAAGGATTGTCACCAAATGCTTGTTTTCATTTTTCTTAAACATCTCTTGAAACATCTCTTACAAGCCACTGAGTGCACATTGGAGTAGGTAGATGTATTTCATTTATATTTCATTTATATTTCATTCTTATCCCACAGGATCTTGTTAGAAAAGGGATTCCTCACCACTTCCGGGCAATAGTGTGGCAACTGTTGTGCAATGCCCAGAATATGCCCATCAAAGATCAATACTCAGAACTCCTGAAGATGACTTCACCCTGTGAGAAGCTGATTCGCAGGGACATAGCACGCACTTATCCTGAACATGAATTCTTTAAGGAGAAAGACAGCTTGGGCCAGGAAGTGCTCTTCAATGTCATGAAGGTGAGTTCCCATTCACTTCAGAGGAGTCCATTTGTGTCAGATCATTGCTATTCTTGCTAATCCTAAATACAAGTAAAATGTAATGTAATGGTGTAGTCGTCGTTTCCGGGACTCATCAAAAGCCACTCTCCGTTTTGTCAGGCCTATTCTCTGGTGGACCGGGAGGTTGGCTATTGTCAAGGAAGCGCATTCATTGTCGGACTGCTGCTCATGCAGGTAATAATCCCATCCCATGCCTTCAACACACACACACACACACACACACACACACACACACACAGTTCCCTTGAAGACAGATTTTCATCAGCTGCCAGCAAATTGTTTGGCATGTTTGCTTATTTGTATTGCTGAATGAGAGAGAGACTGGGGACTGGATATCATCCTGTTGTTTTTTTCTAGATGCCAGAAGAGGAGGCTTTCTGTGTGTTTGTGAAGTTGATGCAGGACTACAGATTACGAGAGCTCTTCAAACCCAGTATGGCTGAGCTGGGACTCTGCATGTACCAGTTTGAGTGTATGATTCAGGTAGGAACATCATACTAGTCAGCAAAACCTTGCATTTTTTCTGGACTGCCAAAATCCTTCCCTGCAGAGACGTAACAAGGGAGTAGAATGAGGTGAATTTGTATGATTTTTGTCTCACAGGAGCATCTCCCAGAGCTGCATATGCATTTCCAGGCCCAGAGCTTTCACACCTCCATGTATGCCTCCTCGTGGTTCCTCACCATCTTCCTCACCTCCTTTCCTCTGCCCGTCGCCACAAGGCTCTTCGACATTTTCATGTGTGAGGTCAGTTAAAGGGAGCTGTTCTCAAGAGCTATCACCCTCTTTCACCACATTTGAATGATATCCCATTTCTACTCACTCTAAGTGCTCTCTGAAATAAAGCCTTCTATCTCTCCTTAGCTCTTATTCACTTCCTTTACCTTGCACTTTGCTCATATAGTCTACCTAAAATAGACTATTAAGCTAAATGTCCATTCTATGTAGGGAAAACTATCACGGCCCTATGTCTCTGACCCTTGAACTATTCACCATTGCTTTCTTAAAAATTGGTGATCTAGGAATTGAAGCTTCTACTGTTGCACTCACTGTATGTGACTGTATAAGAGCCTCAGCTATATGTCTAAAATGTAAATGTGTCTACTTGACTGAAAATTAAAAATGATGACACTTGGATCCCTGATTACTGTGCCACTTGCAAAACAAAAACCTTAAGGAAATATTGAAGGATAAAGCTTTCTTAGCTGTTTTAAGAGCGCCTGCAGATAAAATACAAGATGAGGTTAACTATGTCAAGTAAATGTTATCCATTAGCGCCACCTTTTGGCAAAAAGAAACATTGAATAAGTCCACATGTAATTGTAAATGATATTTGTTTTCTTATGGCTATCCTGTGACTTGCCTGGTCCAAAATAGTCACTTCAGTGTCACTAAGTTTGTTCCCCTCGTTGCACTGTTAAACATTTCACAGGACATCAAGCATTATAGAAGTGTTACCCATTATTTATTTCAATTGATTACTGATCTCTTTTATCAGGGTCTGGAGATTGTTTTCCGTGTGGGACTGGCCATCCTCCAGATGAACCAAACAGAGCTCATACAGCTTGACATGGAGGGAATGTTACAGGTATACATCCATAGCTCAAATTTGTTTTGTTAGGATTAGTGCTCTTGCAAACTCATTCTAATTCACCCTCATCAGAAAGTCCCACAACCACACCCGGTTGATTGATAAATCTGTACTCCCAACTTGTACTTCTGCACATACTGACTTTTGAAGTAGTGCTTTGAGGTCAGAAAAACACCTGACTACAGCATCAAAACGCCTTTTTTTGGTAATTGGTTTATGGGTGTCTGGCACTTGTCCCACGTTGGTTTCCCTGCTCTATTCCAGCACTTTCAGAAGGTCATCCCACACCAACTGGACAGCGGACCAGATAAGGTCATACAGGCTGCTTATCAAGTTAAATATAATGCCAAAAAGATGAAGAAGTGAGTAGAACTGTCATTCCCCCACTTTTTACCTGAGATGCAACCTTCTAGGGTTTATAAATTAATCCGTATGCTTCTTTCCTGATAATCTATATTGATTTAATGCTGCTCAGTCGACATTTGTTTCCATTATGATCAGCAATTGAGCTAGTGCACCAGCACACGATTTAGAAGAATTTTTCAGAATGTCTACAGTGGGTGAGCAACATGGATATTGTTGTTCCTGTCTTTACTGATGCTTTGTGAAATGTTTTTCAGGTTAGAAAAGGAATACACTACAATCAAAACTAAAGAGATGGAGGAGCAGGTGGAAATTAAGGTATGTGTCGATAAAAGGGTTTCTTAAATGTGAACATCAATACAGAAATGCTCAGCTATAAAGCGTCCATATTTGGATATATTCTGTTTTGTATGATGTTGTGAATACTTGTTTTGCAGAGGCTGCGAACAGAGAACAGACTCCTGAAGCAGAGGATAGACACGCTAGAGAAAGTGAGTACAAGTGGTTGTTGAGGATGCGTTGTCATTACCAAACAACCCTGACAGACCATACATCAATCTGCCACTGTACAGGCAGATCATCAGCCTTACATTAACCCATCCAGTGTATGCTCATACATCATGCATCTCCTGTTGACCGTGAACTCTTGGATTTTACTAACTGAGCTGTATTAGTTGAAACTTGTCCAGTTGCAACTGTCATGACGATTCTTGTGAATCTAAATGAAGTGTAATGAAATGTAAAAAACAAAAGCGGTCTTTGGAATGACAGTTGTCTCGGTGTCGTGGTGAATGTCTGTGTGGCACCACTAACTAAAGCAGAGATTGTAACGAGCCTGTTTGGAATGTGAAAGTGACCGCTTGATCCTGTTTGAGATGCAGATACAGAGCGCTGCATGCCAAGATGCACTGTATGTATCATTCTGCACCTTTTTGTGTCGGTATGAAATGGGCACTGCCACTGCCTGGTAAAGGCACCATGCATGAGGTCTCTGCTGTGGCTAGCAAGGGTGTCCACTGCAAAACCTTTGCCCGCAGGCATGAACACTATGGTCTCAATTTGCCTGTTATTTTAACTAGTTCAAGGCTGTTGCTCTAAGGACTCTTAAGTGTCTCTTTGTCACTTACTTACAGTGCCTTTTTACTTTTCACTAACTGAAATCATTCAAAAGCTGGGATGAACGACGCTAAAAGCCCATACCTCTGTCCTCTGTTCAGTTAAAACAAACATCTCCTAAACACTATAATTTCGCTGTTGTCATACAACACTTTCTCCTGTTTGCTGTTGCTGTCCTGTGCTTCCTGTCTGAAACCTATCACTGCAGCACTACCTTTTACCAATTTTCACTTTGTCACCAGCTTATTTGCACTTTTTTCACCACACCTGAATGCAATGTTCCTTTTCTACCCCCTAAATCTACAGAAGTTGCATAATTTTTGTCAAAACGGGAGGGAAAATGAACATTGTGTTTCTTCTCTAAAACAATCAATTGTTCTTTTTGTGTTTATAAACTGTCCTCTGGATTGTCTCTCTTTGCTGTCTCTTGTTGATATTTCTGTTTTGTAGGAAAGTGCTTCCTTGGCAGATAGATTGATCCAGGTATATTCCTTATTTTCTCTTTGCCCTTTTCACCTATGTTGCACCTTTCCCCTTCTGATCTCTATCTCTCTTTAGCATTGCATGCTTACAATTAGCACAATGAATGACACAATAATGATCCAAAATCGAGATATAAATATAAACTCATGATAGTCTGAATAATAGTTAAAGAACAAATCCAGATCATGCTAGTAGAATCCAGTTTCAAATAAGTGCATGTAATCCCACATTACAGCATGTTGAGAAGTATCATAAATCATGCTAAGGAAAGCTGAGGAATCCAACCATAAATCACAGCCTGCTAGAGCTAACAAAACAGCATGTACTTAAACAACCCAATCCCTCTTTTTTTCTTTTAATTGCCCACCCATTCCGCCCTTCCGTTTCACCTCTTATCGTGCTCACCCCACCCCTCCTCGGTTGGTTATGTCCCAAGGGACAAGTGACTCGAGCCCAGGAGGCAGAGGAGAACTACCTAGTCAAGCGGGAGCTGGCCACAGTCAAACAGCTGAGCGAGGAGGCCAGTGCTCAGCTGGAGCAGGCCCAGAAAACCATCAGGCAGCTCCAGCAGCAACAGCCACAAGCGGTAAGGAGGGCCACAGTGTCCCCAGCTGGCAGATTGCAAGCCACCACAAGCAAGGCCAATTCTCCAGTCGTGCCCACTGTGTGACAGGAGTGCTGCCATTGCAACTGTTTTTCAAGCGATGAGTTGTGCAGTGCTGAAACCTCAGGCTAACCATTATCATATTATGTGGTGTGTAAGAACCTGGGCGGCTGGGCCAATATTTAAGAGTTCGGATGTGTCATGGTTCTCCCTCTCTTTTCCCCTTCCCCTCCCCCAGTAAAACAAACGTAGGCATATGTTGCCTGGCAACAAGATCCCAGCAGTGGCAGAGCTGGATTCTTCCCACTGTGCATAATGATCTCTTTTAGCATGCATGAATTCAAATTGGGACATGGTGTACCACACAGTTCAGCCACCGTTTACATGGTGCACATTCCCATAAATGTGTTCATGAATTTGTGAGCAGTTGTCTCATAGGCTGGTAGGTTTCACACATGCCACCCTGTTCTCAGCCAGCAGGATCCTCTTGGTGCATATCTATTGGCCCAACAGGCACAGAATGTCCTTAATTATTGATTGTCTGATTCGGGATGATAATGTGTGTAGGCATTACCGTGTTTTACATAATTTGCTTCACAATAACTTGCTTCACAATGAGCAGCCATTAAATATTTATTTGAAAG
This sequence comes from Gephyroberyx darwinii, assembly GCA_900660455.1. Classification (NCBI taxonomy): domain Eukaryota; kingdom Metazoa; phylum Chordata; class Actinopteri; order Trachichthyiformes; family Trachichthyidae; genus Gephyroberyx; species Gephyroberyx darwinii. The sequence goes on along the minus strand of CABFOQ010000995.1, from coordinate 22,999 downwards.
CTGGAGGAAAATGTCTTGGCGTCAACTGAAATCAAGGTTGAGTTCTCTGTTTGTGAATGGAGAGGTGCTATTTTTTGAGGTGTATGTTTTTTCCAGCAATTTATAAGTAGCATAAGCTGAGAACATCACTGGAGGTTGAATATTTTGTCCATGGTTAAAAACCAGCCATTGAGGACATTGAGTAGGTATTGTCACTGCTAGCTCTGCTTTACCGTCTTTGTTCACTCCCCTGTCCTGTCCATTGCAGAAGGGAAACCCACGGTACACTGAGGAGTCTATCCTGCAGTTGGAGAGAGAGCTGGTGCAGGCCAGGCTGAAGGAGGCAGAGTCCCAATGTGCACTTAAGGAGATGCAAGACAAGATCCTGGACATGGAGAAGGTATGTTGCCTCAGACCTGCCTACATCGTAGCCAATACAGACTAATGTTACATGATCACACTATACCTCTTATGCATACAGTGTATTGGCCTTTAAAACCAAACCCCACGTGAGTGTGTCTGTGCCCCTTCCTTACAGAGGAACACATCGCTACCAGATGACACCAATGTGGTGCGTCTTCAAGAGGAGCTGATTGGGGTGAAGCTGAGAGAGGCGGAGGCTCTGACAGGCCTGAAAGAGCTGAGACAGCAGGTCAGAGACTTGGAAGAACACTGGCAGGTGAGCACCAACACCGCAACACGCAGGAAAATTTGACATCTTGTATGACAAAGACAACATTTTGATCAACTATGGATCAAAATATAAAAGAGAGATTTCTTCCTGTAAGAAAGGCGATAAAACATCGGAAGGCAAATAAGTTTAAATTATGCAAAAGCACAGCGTCACAGCACAAAATGCAAACATCTGTGCAACTGAAACAAAGGTCTCTAGAAAGTGTGAAACATTTCAGTATATTCAGTAATCGATGATTGAACAATTGATTGACTGGCTGCACCATCTTTCCTTCAGCGTCACATGGCACGCACTACTGGTCGCTGGAAGGACAGTCCCAGGAAGAATGCAGTGAGTGAGCTGCAGGATGAGCTGATGAGTGTGAGGTTGCGTGAAGCTGAGGCCCAGGCTGAGCTCAGAGAGACACGCCAGAGGATGCTGGAGCTGGAGACGCAGGTCAGACGTCACATCACCCTACCCGAATCAATCTGATTGATTTTCTTTTTAACTTAATTTACAGTCATGAATTTTAAGGTTCTGTGCGCACATATGACCCATTATTCATAAAAAATAATGAAAGACAAAGATGCATTGTAATATGGTTACCAAGAATTGCACTGTTAAACAGGAGCCTTCAGAGGGCAGCAGTCATCTGTTCCCAACAACCCAGAAACTCAGAAACTTATTTTGTGTGGAGTGTGAATCAATGCAAACATTACACACTACCCAGTTTTGTAGTGGTGATAGATTTCATCATTGAACCAATTTTGAAAAATATAATGAATTTAAATCTTTTCAAAATGTACCGCCTGTGCCTACACAGAATCAGATTCATAACAACCAGTTGCGACGAGCAGAGCTGGAGGGGAGGGGTCTCCAGGAACGTGTGCAGGCACTGACAGCGCAAAATAAAGATCTACATGTGCAACTGCAGGAGATCAAGCGGAAGCAAGCTGAGATTGAGTGCAAGGTACAATTCTACTGCTGGCCTAGAACGTTTAGCGCCATTGATGCTGTGACAAACAGCTGCAGCTCTGTTGTGATGTAGTCTACCAGACATGGTATACATTTTTGTCTGTGTGGATGATAACTAAACTAATAACTATAAGATTTACAACTTGTGTTGAAGTGTAAAATTATATAAAATACCGTAAATGTTGATGATTTGGAAAACAAGATCCAGCCTATTTATAGGACATCTGGGGAGTGTTATTCATCCTAAGTCTAGTTTAGCTGAAAAATACTTCATACGTTTATACTTTTGATGTCTTATGAAAAAATCAGTTTTGTGTTGTCTGTTGCCTCCTGATAACATCAATATCCAGATCCAGAAAAAGGAAACTGCTTGTTTCCCTTTTGGTTTCTGCTGTTAGTGATAGATGGGAGTGATGCATCAGCAGACCCATCAGCACTGATGCTGTTAAACTGCTCTCTGCAATTCAGCTACACTCCCATCTCTCAAGACTTTCCCCCCTGCAAGAGTCACTGACTAATGGCTCAGTAGACATGCTTTTAGGACCTTAATGCCATAAATAGTATACATGTTGGTGTTGATATTGGGCCTTCAGCACCACAAAACCCCTGGGCTTTGGCAAAATTGCTGTGTTGAAACTGTGTCTTTTGTTTCTTTTCATTGTTGCCGATGAATTGTTGGCTGGTCTGTTTTTTTGCAGAGTAAGGAGGAGGTGATGGCGGTGAGGCTGCGAGAGGCTGACAACATTGCTGCTATGGCTGAACTTCAGCAACAGATCTCAGAGCTTGAGATCCAGGTACAGTCCCAGCCCCCACCCCCATAGCCTACAAATTGTTATTATAATTATGCAATTTAAAACTATGAAATACTATTAATTAGTATGTAGGGATATGGATATTATTGGTATATGAGGAATAAGAATAATTTGGCATTAACTTGGATTTTATAAATGCATTCTCAAAGGCCTAAAGCGGCTGTGGTGCCAAGACATTTTTAAAAATTAATTCATTAAACATCTGAAGAAACTGAAGATATGTGAGAGCTAAAATGTGTTGTAAATATTTCAAAGTTGTAAATGGTTCGTTTACAGTTGTAGTGTTTGTAAATATTGGATAATGATGGACCTTAATTTTCAGTTGTGGTTGCATAATGAAAGTTAAGACATGAAGACATAAATTGGAGCACACTTATATTAGGACATGCTATAAAACCATAAATGTGAATTCACTACACTGAAGCACACTATTCAAATTAACTGTCCAATGCCACTATTACCAACTTCCAAATAAGTTTCTGTCCCTCTGAATTAGGGTTGAGTATTGGAAAATGGTGCCATCAGCTACCAACCAAAGTATGTCTGCGCATCGAAAAATGTTGGAAAATTGGTACATTTCGATATTTTACGGTACTTGTACTTGTTACAAGAGTTGCGAGCCAAAGGGGAATGCCCTGCACTGCTGGCTTTGACAAAGTGACCTGATGAAGTGAAATTGGAAATGACATTAGATCACAACAACTAGCTGTCAGCTTACTGCCAACGTTTGTGTGTGATAGCTTCAAGTTCAAAGCTATAATGTGTTTTCTTCTGTTCCTATTCTGTCTTTTAATGACATGATTGACACTTTATTTTCTTATATTCTGCTTATTCTGTCATTTTTATAATGACATGTTGACATAATGACATAATGACTAATACTTATCTGTCAATTTACAATGACAGTCATTACAGAATAAAAATCTTTACAAATGGTAAAGATACCAATTATAATCATTTATAGAAAACATAGTTGGCTGATAAACCCATATGGTTTTCATTCATATAAAGTATCGAAAAAAGTATCGTGACGGTATCATATCCAATTAAAGGTATCGGTTTTGGTATCGGTATTCAAAACAATTTCCAACTTTACCCAACCCTACTCTGAATACAGCTACGTACTGAATTGTTTGGTTATTGTGTGTGAATGTGAGGAAACGTTTCAAACAAGAAGCATTTTAGTCTGAGAACATTTTCCAGAATTGCTTTCCTTTTTAAATATTGTTTTCAATTAATTTCAATATATTTGTGCCTTTGTCAGTTGAGTTTTGTCAGCTCCATGACTTCTGTCTTACTCACAAATGAGTAAGTGTCAGACACTGTGGTAGTGGCCCACATATATGAATATCTCATAATACCAGCAACTATGGCTATCTTGGAAAACTAATGTCACAGATTTGTTGTTGTTGTGTCAATTATGACATTAATTTGATTTGATTATTATGGATGGCAGCCTTTGTGTGAGTTGGCTGTATTATTCTGAATTCACGAGATTAAGATGTTTCAGATTGTCTAAATGCTTTGCTATAGGCCTGGACTATTTATAATTAAGACGCCTACAAAAAAAACTCCCCGTCTTCCCCTACACAGGCACACACAATCACACAGTGTGGTCTGAGGTTTGGTTACTAGGTGATAGAGCAAAAACATTCAACACCAAAAGTTTACCACTACCGCCCTGACTCTTTTTGGGATTTGTGTAATGAACTCTCATTTCTCATAGCTCAATAACATCAGCAGATGACTCACATTTTGTTTTCTTTAATTTGCTGTTCTCAGAAAACTTGTTGTTCTGTTTGTTGGTTGGTTGTTTACTTTTTTCCTTCATGAGCAGTTTATCACACCAAACCTCTATCTGAGCTCTTGCTAAATCACTGTGCCAGCGTTGACTTCTCGGTCTGTGGTTTGGTAACCTGCTGTATAGGTTGTGGGTAAAAACCCTGCTTTAACACGAAGAAATGTTTTTCATCTTTTTCTAAGGAAAAAAAAAAGCTGCACTTTGCTCCTCCGGCCATACTACTAAGTATGGGAGAGGTCACTGTATGATCAATAGGCTAGCCACGTCTGAGCCTGAATGGTGAATGTAGAATATAAAGGCATGTGAAACATTGATGAAGGGCCAGCCATCTAGGAAGGAGAGATATTTGAACATTATAGGAGACGTGTACCTTTATAGTGCTACAATAATAATGAAAATAAAGAAAAAGAGCACAACAGTTAATTTGTGAGTGACTAAGGACACTGTCATTGAAAGTAGATGCCTAGTGATGTAAAGACTGTGTTAGATTCTTTCAGTATCAGAGTTTCAAAACGAGCCGTATGCATGGCTTATGTTAACACCACAGCTTCATCTACTTCAACATCAGAAACCACTTCCTATCTGACAGAGAGACACTCTGCTAAAGGTGACATGCATGGTTTAGTTTGGGGTTTCATTACATGCACAGAGATTTACACTAAAGGTTTTAGCCTTGAAGGGATACTTTGATGTTTTGAATTTTAGTTGTGTTTCTTTGCCAGGCATTGGTCACATTAGGGTAAAGGTGCCAGTACCAATAATGTCAGCTACTTTAAAAACACATTCACATTGCTTGTGTCTGCATTCCTAATTGAAAATAATTGGGACTACTAGTTAGCTGCTAGTTGAGAAGTATCTAATTGATGAAACAAATTAAAAGTTTGAATGTAGTGAAAAATGTACTATCTGAATTGCATCTTCACACTTTAGCTTTGAGTTTTCACAAAACTCCCACAATCTTCTGCGTAATCAGAAAGAACTATACACCATTGCCACGAATTTGCGATGGGACTGTACAGAATCTGTAATCAATTAGTGTGATGAATGTTGAGTTAAAGAAGGCATAGTTTCTAATGACTATGAAGTTGTAGTTGACTTCCTGTTCCTGGTTGTGATTTTTCTTTAGTTAGCCAAGATTTGATGCTCATGCAGTTGGCTTTAATGAAAGGATGTTTTACTCAAGTCAGTACACTTGCTACAATAAACAATTTTAAACTGCCAAACTTTTTATATGTGATTGCTATAGTAGTTCCCCTCACGTATGGCCTAAATAATAGTTATAATAGTTATAATAGCTAAATAGTTAACACAGATATCCTTTTTTTTCTCCTTTCTATCATTCTAGTCTATTAGATTTAAATGAAGAATAACAGGGTTTGAGGTAGTTGAGGGTGCAGACAGGCGAGGAACCCATTACTATGAGACGTTTGACGTCCCTGGCCACAGCTTGACACCTGGTGATTCACGCAGCTGAGCACAAGGAAGTCTTATTAACTGCCTGCCTGTTAACGTTACAGTGTTTTTGAGGGAGGAAACCTCAAAAACAACACCACACTCTTGGAATAAAGTTGCTTGTCTCTCCTTGTCAAAAAACCCACCTCATTCAACCCCACCTTACCACAGGAATCAAAAACCCTATCTGTATTTCGGGGTGTTGGCCAGGCAGAGAAGTCAATCTCACCTCTGTACCTCAACACCCCACCCCTGCATAGTGTGCACATCTTCCCTTTTTTTCTCCCTGTTCCCGTGCTGTTGCCTGTGGTTTACTTGAACTTCACCACGTACCCTTCTCTGGTCTCACTGTGTAACTGGCAGGTTCATGGGTGTGATTTGAGGTTTGAAATAGAGTATGTTTGTCTCCTATGGCTGCAGATGTCTTCGCTGAGGAAGGTAAACATCACATGGGCTGTGTTTTACTGTTGAATCTAGCTGCCAAACTCATCCCTAGGGCCCCAGGAGGAAATCAAGCACAAATGATAATATCTTGTGTTTCCCCTGACATCTGTGACTACAGTGTACAGCCCCCCCTATAATAGGGCACTTTGTGATGCTGCTTTCTCAGCAGTGTGGCTCTAGTGTCTGCCATAATCTATTTTTTCCTACCTATGCTGTAGTTATATCAGTGGGTATTTACTAAAACTAGTAGTTACAGTTTGCCTGGAGACTGATATCATTTTCCTACAACTGTATCACTTAAAGGAATAATCCTTATTTACTCACCCCCATGTCAATTGAAAGTCCATTGCAATTGACATGACCAAGTTCGTACGACCACCACACACACGATTTAGCCCCTGTAGTTCCATCTCGGCTTTCTCTCAAACTATTGAACTTAACAGGGCCATAATTTTTGCTCTAAAAAAGCATCAAATGTCCATCAAATGTCTCCAACTTGTGCAACATAATCCAAGTGTTTTCTAGCCAAACAATTGATGTGTGGCTCCAATATCCCAGTATTTTCCTCACTGACAATGCTCTGGTCCGTTGCTTGCTACTGTAAGGTGTGCACACAACCAGAGCCTTGTGTGTTTGGTGATCCTGTGAACTTGAAATGAGTTTTGACTGACATGGGACTAGTAGATAATCACTTGACATTTCGAGATGAACTATTCCTTTAAGCTATTTGTATGTATAATAGTAGGTGTATTGAATACTGTACTTGGCCTAAATTTGTAATACAAGAGCCCAACACTTACTTACATAGCTTTTCAGTATTTGGGAAATCCACCTTTGTTATTCAGTGCTGTTGATTTTTTTTTTCTCAAGTGGTCTTTGAGTGGTATTATGTATGATCCATTTCTGTATGATGTTTGTGTTTCCCACAGAAAGAAGAAGGGAAGGTCCAAGGCCAGCTGAACCATACAGACTCAAGCCAGTACATCCGTGACCTGAAGGACCAGATAGCAGAACTAAAACATGAGGTGAGTCCCGTAGAACAATCAATAGGTCAATCAATAATTGGTATATCTCAGTGTGGAACTTGAACTCCTCAATCACCTGCACCACCTTTGCCTTTTTTCGTCTTGCGGAGGTTCATATATTTTTTGTTATTTATTTAATCTAGGATTTTTTCATTTTCAGAAATGTTTCACAACTTTTCTCAGATATGGGTTTACTTTGAGGCCAACAGATAGGTTAGTAGAAGTGTTAACTACACCCATTGACTTCCTGCGTGGAGTTGCAGGTACACACCCCTTGCAAATACCTTCATAGACATGACCCACTACTCTATATATGCAAGATGATTTATACCGCAATGCAGAGGCAAGCTCAGATAAAAGAAAGACTCACACTAAAATGTGAGTTTGTTTTCTCTTTTGAAATGAGATTCGAGGATTTGTCGATTATGAATAACAAGACTGAAAGACTCTTTGATGGTGATAAATTAAATTCACTTACATCAGCAGAGTGAAAGCAATTATTAATCACATTAGGTTTTTACTCTCTCCTGAATTAAAAAAAACTACAACAAACTGGTGACTTGTGGTTCAAGTGAGCTGCATTAAATCACCCATTGGGTTTTTCCGGCCCCATATCAAAGCAGCACAGTACTCACCCCCCTTTTAGTTGGTTCAGGCCTGATGGTCAGCTAGTGTTAAGAAGGGCCTGCTATGAATCATGAGTGTTTTGAGGTTAGGGGGTCTAAAGGGTGAGAAAGCAGCTCACTAACAAGGAGGTATATTTATAATGCTTTTCCTCTAACCTCTAACACCCCCATACACACACAAACACATCTCACTTGAGCTAAACTTGGACCTGCATCATTATGGTGGAAATGTTGACTGCTGCCATTCAGGTGTAGGTTCTTTATAATTTCCTTTTAGTTGTGATGATAACAGGAAGACAAAAGGCCAAGTTTAGACAGGTGTAGGCAAAGACACGTGGGCTTATTTTTACAATTCCATTTTGCCATTTGCTGAAGTGTGTTTTTCTCTAAACTAGCCTCTGAATGCCTCTCTTCCTACATGTCTGTCTGTTGCATGGCAGGCTGACCCAGGTGAGTTGTGGCCTGGCATAGACCTCCAGTGGTTCAAACTAGACCTTATATTGACCCACACCTCATTGGCTCTGCAGCCCTCATCCAGTTCCTTTTGTAAGGCGTGGTTATTGAATGTACAAATTAGACCATGTCTTATCACATTGTCCCTATTCCTTTTGGTCTAAATTGCTGACTGCATGTTACTAGGTTTGTGAAACTCATCCCCTTCTATTTGTGGCAGTGATACCAATCTAATATCACTGATTACCCAGCCAGAGTTGACCATATTGTGTTCGTAACAGTTTGTGCACGTGCGTCTGAGTAAGTTTTCATTTTCCCTCTCAAATGTGTATTTCTTTGTTTTTCCCCTTTTTGCATGCAGGATACAACAGTGTTTCCTTTACTTTTAATGCACCTCATGCTTGTCCTCAGATTTGCTGCTTAAAAGGGCAGAGGGGCTTGGCCAGCCAGCCCACTTTTGATGGGATCCACATTGTCAATCACTACGTGGGGGATGATGAGTCTTACCACTCTTCAGATGAAGATGGAGTCAAGGCCCCCACCTTCCCTGACACCCAACATAGCAGCAGCAGCAGCAGCCGCATCAGACTGCATCCCAACCTCGGGGACAGCGACAGTGAAGAAGAGGAGGACGGGGAGGCCCTGCGGCTCTCTGTTCCTTCCAGCAGCAGCCATAAGTCCACCACCGTGTGACTAGTATCAGCTGCCTGCCAGAGTCAGGACAGAGGAAATCATCACTCACACTGGGGAAGAGGGGTGTTCGTGGTAGCCATTTCAGTGGAGAATTCTGGGTCTTGAACTCTGAATTTCAAAATGGAATGAATCACCATTTCATATCATGAGTTTTTTTTCTTTGTTTGTATTTTCCTCCCCTTGATTTCTTTTTTTTTTTTTTTTTGTGGGTAA
>CABFOQ010000995.1:0-13833 GCA_900660455.1 Gephyroberyx darwinii | reverse complement strand
AAACACATGCCTGAGTACCACTGGCAGCTGACAGTGCATCATTCTGGACCCTGGCAGAGAACAACAATATTAGGATTGTAGAGCTTATCAAACTCTACAGGGCCAAATGGTGATGTGGGGGTGGGGGGGTGATCCCAGCCAGGCAGGGAACTACCAAATGTCGCGCACTCCTCCAACCCCCTCCAGCTAGGTACAACACAGAGAGAGAGACTGTGCAATAAAACATTTTATGCTACATGACACACTTCATTCAATCTGCTTTTATGTTTTTAATCATTTTTAAATGAACATTAAAGTGTGTGCATCCCTTTACTACTAAGTGTCCATCATGAAGAGGGAAACATTATGGTATATGTGGTATATATCAGTATATTCTTACGATGAGCTTGTTGAAGAGCCCAGTATCAAAAAACCTTGTATCAAGCAACATTGACTTGAGATAATGTTGACTTTTTGGCCTTAGCACATGCCACATGCCTTCCACCAGGGCTGGTGTACCGGATGTCAAGGTGACGTCTGCATACTTGTATATATGTAAATGTGTTGTTTGTTTGTTTTTCAATTCCATTTGAACTTGAAAATATGTATCTAATGAATTATTGAATTATTGCATATCTAATGTTTAGAATATATTGTACAGTTCAGACAAAAGGGACATATTACTTAGTTTAATACTGTATCACAAACCGATTACAGATCCTACTTTTCTTGAAAGGGTTTGGGGCCACTGAGGTGAATTCCTGTTTAAAGAAAAATGGATATAGTCTCTTCATCAGAAGACTTCAGCTTGCCGTTTTATGAGCATGTTACTAGTTAAAATGAATTGTGAATGCAGACAAGGGGGGGCTGATTTCAAAGTACTGTTGCTTTCTCAAAGCATCCTGACTTCTACTTTCAAAATGTGTGCTTCATTGAAAGTTAAGCACAGAGTAAGTACTTTGTGCTGTTAAGATGCAAACATGGATAATGTTGATCGTATGTTTGGTATATCACACCTTTGCACCGAAATGGATGATAGTCCAAGGGAGCGTTTACTGGGAGATAAAGTGGAGATCATACAACATAGGACACTTATAAAACAATTTAGAAGAGAATCCAGTAATTGGATGTTATGTTTTGTAAACGATGCATCGGGCATTTTTACAAGTGTTACCAAAGTAAGCAGTATGTTGTGCTCATCCACAGGCCAGCTCCACTCCATTTCATATGCAAGGACCTGGATTTGCAAAACTCCTTTTTTTTTTTTTCTCTCTGAATGTCCAGAACACTAAGCCACCTTTTGGTAAAGACAAGGTGGGAGTTTACGCAGCACATTGGAACCACAGCCTGTCAGATTAGTATTGGCTGTCATCTTCCAGAAAGCAGAAAAGATCATCGCATGGGGCTGGTGATAATGATGTCCCTTTGACGAACAAAAGATCCTGTGTAGTTTGTTGGGAGAGGGAAGAGTCATGGCACTTTTGAGTCTGCAGTGCAGTAAGGACACACAAGGCAACACTATGGAACCGTATGGACACTCTGAAAACATATTGAGATTGTTGTGTGTGATGAGTTCACAATAAACTGTTTGATAAACTTTTCGACTGATGTTTTTATGTTTGCAAAATATAGTTAACCTGAGCCTACTCAAGGTCTGGTATAGACTGAAATGTCTGCAAACCGCTACAAGCACATGTGGGATGTTTTGTCTCAACGCCCCCTTCCTCAGTGAAGATTCTCACTTAGATTGACTGCTTTCAGGAAGTGATTTCTCGTGGTTTTCAGGGCTGAGCCTCAAGTACTAATTTCATTTCATGCAGAAAACCGCATGGTAAAGTGGCATTCCACTCCAGGCTATCTGAACAATTAACCAAGGTTTGTGTCATTGCCCATTGCTGATAGATAATGATTGCATTCAATAACACATTGAGCATAGCCTAGTTCAAATATTTAATAAGCTTATTGTGGTTTCATATTTTTTATGCAGTGATTAACATGTGACTTTGCTAATATTTTCAACAGGTAACAGAAACTAATTGCCTTGACTGCATTTCAGGGTGCGTTCATAAGGCATTGTGGGTAAGTATCAGGGCCGAGCAGTTCTACAGGAGCCAGGTTCTATGTGTGCATCCGTTTGTTGTTACGCGTTTTGCGTTGCTCACTGCTTAGGTGAATTACGGTGTTAGGTCGCGTAGAGCCTCGAGTAGTGCGCTCATACTCGGCATTACGCCAGACGTTAGAGAAGCATCAACCAACAGGAGGCTCGTGCACAGTACATCCACATACCCGGAAGTAGCTCGGTGATTTGTCGTGGCCAAGTCAACGCATGAAATCAATATTGTGTTCAGCGGCTCTCCTGGTTACAGCAACACGGGGCTGCAGCAGCACTTTGGTGTTAACAGGTGGAGCTTTTAAAGTCGACGTAGTTTCCATCGTGGATATCGAGCACCTATAAGCGCTAACACTGCACTTGTTCTAGTAGACTCACCGGACTCGTAATAGAATAAACTCAGTTGAAATAAACTTTTCAGATGAGATTCACCGTGTCCAGTTAATAGGTTTAGGTCTATTGAAGTTTACTTTTAAATTGTGGGAAATTACTTCCGTCCACTCAGCCTTCATCGGTAGTTTTAATATAAGCATTTAATATAAAATCCTACGCTCTATTCGTTTACACAACTTGTATGTGCGGGCTAGCTGTCGTCACTGCAAGCTGTTAAACCTGAAGCGTTCAACGTAGAGCAGACCGCACAAATCGAGACTGTGGGTGCTGGGTGAATTCATTTAAATGTTGTCACCAGAAGGGGCTTTTATCTCAGATAACATTCAGATTTGATCTCACCAGAGAGCCGCTGCATTTACAAGAAGCTTTTGAATAAATTAGCCTGAAATAGGCTCATTGGAGGTGAAGTGGCAGTGGGGCAGTGAATGAGTCGATCATCATGAGGCAAACGACCACCAATAGGAACCAAATCTATTCAGAAAAGTATTGATTTATGCCTTTCCCTTAAAAGATCAGATATGGCATATATTATGAATGTATATCATAATAATTTATGTCACCCTATAAAAGGTGAGTGAACTAGGCTATTCTGTAAAAAAAAAAAAGTTTTATTTTCTACATAATTGCTGATTAATGAAACAGAGGAAACTAATGGGACCTTAGTATTTATTATTTTATTTTTCTTTTATTCGAACATCAGGCCCACACGCTTGAACTTTTAACCAGCATGACAGGATACCAGAGTTCACAGAAACAGCATTATGAAACACAACCTTGTCACGGTTTGGCTGTATATCGGCTGATTCCGGGCAAGTCGGTCTGCCTTCAGTTTTATCGGTATAGCCCTCATATCTTGACCAACATGTTGTCCGGATGCCATGGCAGCGATGAGGCTAATCGACCAGGGCATATGGTGCTTTGATTTCCTGTTCTTCATAGAGATAGGGTGGTTCGTTTTTTAACCTAAAAATACTGCACTGCCAATAAATTGAAGTCACGCCTGTAAAGCTGTTTATTAAAAGTGTCTTATAACATTGCGTCCTTACACTATGGTTTGACGTGTCTGTGTTAAGCTTAATTAAGGTTCATACAGTTTGAGCAGGTACAACCTAAACAGTAAGTTTGCAAGTATGGTTTGGTTTGTAAGTTTGGTTCTTCAGCCTTCATTTATTCTGGAGAAACTTCACACTTGTTGAGCAAAAACAAAATGTACGAGAGCTCGTGTGTAAAATCTAGTTAAGCCAGTTTATATTATAGGCCTACATTTAATCCTAACCAGGCATGTAGAGGCGGTCAAACCTATTTAAACTTTAGAGTAGAGTTAGAGTAGAGTAGAATAGAGTTTACCCTCCCTTTTAGGCTGACATAAATCTTTCTTCTGTAAAATCATAGTAGTAGCAAGTTGTGACGCAAGTTATTGTATGTAGCCATATAAGGATAGGGCGTGATAAGGTGATTTTAAAAAAAACAACAACAAAAAAAACCCACATTTTTTTAATTGGTGGTTGTTTGTTTGATGATATCACTGAAGCCCAATCCTATATTATCCTATAGCTACAATGAATGAAAAGGCCCTGGACGCGCTGGTCGCCGTCCTATTCTTCAAACGGCCTCAAATGGCTACTAATCTGCGTCCTGGGCGAGCAGAAAACAAGTCGCCTCTGTTATAGACAATGCCGAGGGTAACGCGAAACTGTCACGGCACCGCAGGCGTGCGGACGGCAAGTGTCTGTCACCTATTAGGCAAGACCAACAGACCAGGACAGAGGCTCCCAAACCCTTTTCATGTCAAGGACCCACAGATACATTCGCATGGGACCACGGCCCCCCATGTGATAAGATTTCCTCATGAGGAACTTCATCTGAAAGTATGTTGTTGTTAGAATGGGGGCAGGTGGGACAATGGTCTTTATCCTTATCTTATACATTATCTCATTGTCCATTCAATTAAATTATACTGACATTTTACTATTCCTCATTTTCTGGGGACGCCCTTAATCACCCCATTGTGGTATATGTGCATTAGACTTGAGCTCAGACTGATTCGCAGCTGGCTATTACTACATCTGTTGTCATTTCTGGTCTTTATATACTTCGGCTAAATGTGTCCGATAACTTCTCACACGTGCGTTGTCTACTATAAATCAGCCCACAATGAGCACTGTAGCGCAGCGGCAGGTCCTTGACTCAAAACACACTCCCGACAACCCTCCAGGGACGTAGTGGGGGGTGAAAGCAACCTCGATTCATTGACGTTTTATTGGTGGAATAGAATTTATCTGCTTTTTCATGCAAATATAAGTATCCGTGATCTAAATTAAGACACCCATATAAATTACGAACACAAAGCAAATTAAAATGCAGTTTAAACCCGACCTTTTATTTACTACCACATAAACCTCTTACCAACATGCCCAGGCACCCTGTGGGTCGCTTCCGCGCTTCCTCTCTCTATACACCCAAGATTGAGTAACGCACTGATAAATCGTGTATCACTTATCCTGACTGCCACGGGCTTCAGCTGCCCCGGAGACATTGGTGTAGTCTGATCCGAGAGGGAACCAATTACCTGCTAGAGGCAGTAGGTTATGCACTGCAAAAAAAGGTCCACTTTAATAAATCCAGTCTGAAAATCTTACTTTTCTCAATGGGATGAGCTAAGCTAATTCTACGTGTTTTCAATGTCTATTACAGGATGTTCTTCTATAACAAATGTCAGTATTTCGTAAAATACTCCACTTGTATAAAAAAGACACAAGAAAGACTCAAGAAAAGTACTGAAACAAGTTGATTTGCATTGGAAACAAATGACATCACCCGCGTTGGCAGATTTTTCTCTACTTGTTTTCAGAAAAAACAAGAGAGAACATGAGAGAACAAGCCGATTAAACGACTGGCTCGGATGAGATATATATTTATTTTTTTGCAGTGTAGCAGGTTGAGCAGCCGCTGCAGAGACACCTGTCCTCCCCAACACCTGGCAGACGGGCGTGACTGTCTGCGCATGCTCTGTTCTCAGCTTGAAATCTCTTAAAGCAGTTTGACCACACGTCTCAACCAGTACAGATCAAATCTTTGCAGGGCTGAGAACCAAGCAGCAGCAGACGAGGGACAGCCCGGTTGCTGGATTATCACTGATTTTCTCTGAACAGAGCAAAATGCCACGGTCCTTTTTGGTGAAGAGTAAGAGGGCACACAGTTACCACCAGCCGCGGACTTTAGAGGATGACTACAGCAGACTGGATACAATATTAGCGCATATATGCTCAGGTATGTGGATAAACTATGTGTTGATGTGGGGTTTTGTTTTTTTTTGGCACTGCGTCCATAATTTTTGAGATTATATCTCACCTGGAAATATAAAACGGTAATTTCAATCAAAAACAAATATTTGAATCATCACAGCAAAATAATTTACATGCGCACGTCGTTTTGTATATTATTACGCACATAGAAAAAGAAACACCATGCGTAAAATCCTGTTCTGAGGAAATATGAGCGTGGTTGATTTATGCAGCGTAAAAAAACGTGTATTCTTCTTTTCATAAAAGGAGAAAACACAAATGTAGTATAATTCCTGTTCTCCGTGGTGCGGTGGTATTGATCTCAACGAAAAATCGCTATTAAAAAATTACTATAACTTTCCTCCTTTTTAAATATCCTATAGTATTAGTACTATATATATTTCTATAATATTCCTATGGTATTGTTACAGGGACTTAAAGTGTGTCTGTGGTATGTTTAGATTAGTGACTTTATCGTACTTTATGGTATTTCTAATCTATTGTATTACTGTAATATTTCTATAATATTCCTATGATATTCAAATATGTACTTAACTAAATGTCTATGGTACTCAATAGTAGGTTTATAATGATAATATATCGTACTATATCGTACTCTATGGTATTTTTGATCTCCCATAGTAATATCCCATAGGAGCTTACAGTTTTGCTGTGATATTTGTATAGCATACTTATACAAATACTATTATTATAGGATTACTGTAGTTCTTGTTCGTATGCTCACTGTGTTTTGTGTTTCCGTCCAGAAACAGATAAGATCCCGGAGGATACGGACACCATGACGGTGGATGGGTACGGGCTCTCTCCTGACTCCCACCTGGCTGACACTGTTGATTATTCCCCCAAGTCCCCGCTGAGCTGTGGGGAAAGTGTGTGTGGCCGCTCCCCGGACTATGAGGACTTCTGGAGACCCCCATCTCCCTCCGCATCACCAGGTACACCCACGGCACTGCTACCTACACAGCGTCTACATGGCACACATATCCCTCACGAAAAAGAGCCACAGAAATCCTATAATACCATTTATGAGGACACTATATGGATATCACTGCAAAAGTAACATTCAATAGGAATATTAGAGATACCACTGGAGATTTTTAAAAAATACACCAAAACTACTATTAACTTATTATTGAGTACCATAGACATACTATATGTCCCTATAGGAATATTATAGGAATAGCCTATTATAGTGAGTTTTATTTAGGGGTATCTAGATTATGTTGTGAGCTTTTTGTTTTCCATTAATGATAATGATAATTCATGTTAGATGGGTTCAGGAAACATAAACGGATATGCACTATTTCCCCCAACGACAAATAACTATAATATTCCTGTGGGGATTCATAGTTGGGTGTGAGTTAACACTGACCTTTTCACTACCACTTATTTTTATCTTCCTATATTTCTTTTTATAATGCTTTGCTTGTTTGTCTACAACATTGTTGGACTAGTGTGGTGGAAATTCAAATGCCTCTAGGCATTTGTTTTTTTGCTGCAGTGGGTGGTTTAAATGTGGTTAAATTGCTTCATGTCCTTATTCATTTCCCCTCTTATTTGTCTATTTGCCCATTTTCCCCCACGGGTCTCATTTTAAAGATTTCACCCAATATATTTCCCACTACAGTTGATTCTGAGAAATCACTGTCGCCTTTGGTGGATGAGACCCAGCCCTTCACGGTCCCCTTCCGGCCTTACGCATGGAGCAGCTACCCGGGCTCTGAGCTCCGGCACCTGGTGCAGCAGAGCCTCCATCACACCATCGACCTGGACAGGAGCCCGTCACTGGCCTTCTACAGGGACAGGACCAACCACTCGCCCCTCCTCACAGACAGGGCTCTGGGAGAGGAAACTTACAGCGACTACAGGAGGCACACTGCTGGGCTGTTGGACAGACCTGGGCTGTTTGCAGAAGGAGGCCTGCACAGCAAAACCCACGATGTCAAGGCCCAGTCTGACCTGCTCTGCTCCAGTCTCATCCTCAATGGCGCCTACAAATGCATCAAATGCAGTAAGGTGAGGGGGAAACTGTAGAGCCATCCAACATGTATAGACTCACACATGCCATCAGCAGGGATAAATAAAATGGTGGGTAAACTGTGATTTCCAGTTGGTCATCACTGCAAGGCAAACAACCACCAATCATTCATGCCGCAATTAAATCAACATAAATCATCCTGATGGTTAAAGAGACCATCCTGGGTTCAAGCCCCCATGTGGGCAAACATTGGCCCTTGAGCAAAACACCAGGGGCGCTGTAGCAGACCCTGAGCTTTGACCTCCCTGTCAGGGTAAGCAAGCAGAGAAATTCCCACTGGGATTAATAAAGTATTAAAAAAACAAAAAAACAATTATATTTTCAGAAAAGCATTATTTTATTTTATTTTATTTTTTCCACCTTAAAAGACCATATCTTATTATAACTTAGATATGTTTCATACTACTTACCATGGTCTATTCTATACATTTACATCACCAAGTGGAGTTAGCTATAAACTCCATTACACAAATGAAAAGATGGGTAAACGAAGTTTAAGTGGGTTTACTCATCCCTGGCTGTCGCTGACAAAGCCAAATTGTTTTTCATAATTCTTTATTCTTCCTGCTTAATCTTTCCTATCCAAAACGCATCAACCTCTCTCCTGTTCACCAGGTATTTTCAACCCCACATGGTTTGGAGGTTCACGTACGCAGATCGCACAGTGGGACAAGGCCATTTGCGTGTGAAATCTGCGGCAAAACGTTTGGACACGCAGTAAGCCTCGAACAACATAAAGCTGTGCACTCACAGGTAATTTATCTGAGGATAACTCACTTACCACATGAACGTCAGACCCTCCATCTTTTCAGCTGGCCTTCAAGTCAGTTTCAGGTTTATGTGCTGCCTTGAAAAACCAATTCGCCTTTGCTCGCCTTTCAGGAGAGAAGCTTTGACTGCAAAATATGTGGTAAAAGTTTTAAAAGGTCGTCTACTCTATCTACGCATCTCCTCATCCACTCGGACACTCGGCCCTATCCTTGCCAGTACTGCGGAAAGAGGTTTCATCAGAAATCAGACATGAAAAAACATACCTTCATCCACACAGGTGAGTAGATGAAATAGATAAAAGAAATACCTTGCCATAAAATAATTCTGAAGAATCTGTGCGCAACTGGCTGCAAACCTGTGCGTAAATGTCCTAAATAGTCCTGATATTCGATTAGATGAGGTTAGATTAAACCTTAATGATCTCTATGGGACAGGACAGAGCTACGATAGAATAAAACAAATAATCACAACAACCAAGCATATTGAAAATAATACAACAAATAAGTAAAGATACAGCGTCTTCACTGGAATGGGAATAATATACAGAGGTATGCAAGTATAAACGTGCAAGTAGCCTTTACATTGTCAGCAATTCAGCAGATTTACAGGTGCAGAAATACGTTAAAGTGAAAACGGCTTTTTAATTACTGATTGATTTTTTATTTTATTTTATTTTTGTTGTTCCTCAGGCGAGAAGCCGCACAAATGCCAGGTGTGTGGGAAAGCGTTCAGCCAGAGCTCCAACCTAATAACACACAGCAGGAAACACACGGGATTCAAACCTTTCGGCTGCGACCTCTGCGGCAAGGGTTTCCAAAGAAAGGTGGATTTGAGGAGACATAAAGAAACGCAGCACGGACTGAAATGAAAACTCCGCATCCCTCCTCCTGAAATTTACAACTATCCACTGCTGTAAAAAAAACACACAACACGTCATTTAATCTTGTATTTAGTCTTTTCTTAAAACATACTGAGGGTGAGGTGATTCATTTCCAATGCAGCTTGTTTGAGGATCTTTCTGGAGTGATCCGCTTTTATTCCGCTCCTTCTCGAGATATTGACACGGAACAGGTGAAACTGCATTGGGAACATATTACTTTCAGATGAATAAGATTTTAAGACTATAAAACCAAAAGACATGGATATGTTCTGCAGTGTTAAGACGTCGGCAACACTAGGTTATTAACTGATGTAGATTTTTATGAACACCCAGAAAACCAGAGATAAGCTGTGAACTGTGAGAGATGCAGATATAATACGCCTATTTTTAAAAAGTGAATTTGTCGTGTTCATATGTTGATTGAATACCATTTGTCGAGGGTAGGCATCCCCTTAAATGTGGGGACTAAACCCAAAATATTTGTACGCACACTAACCGGATCGGCACCAAGAAAACGTGATGGAAATCTGCGCCTCTCCAAAGAAGAATGGTATTTTGTTTTCATTTCAGAGGAATGCTGGCAAAACAGTCTCCACAAGACTATGTGATTTAATAAATAAGGGTTATAGGCTCATTCTCAAAGCTAGTACTTCCAATTTTACATTTTGCACATTTTCTTGTCAGTATGAACATTCTGACGTTTACTAATGAATAAAACGTTTTATTCAGGATATTTTACTTTTCCGGTTGTTGTTTGAGTAAAATGAAAACTGCAATAAAATCGTGGAATTAAGAAATGTTTTCAGCTTATATCTTTTCCTAATGAAAGCAATTCCAGATAGTGAGCGAATTTACAGCCACCTAAAATTAAAGAATACGAATTGAAGAATAAGAAAATGAAATATTTGTCATTTTTCGACACCTTGCAGCAGAAGTCTCGAGGCCCAGTCCTGCATGTTGTATGCGTACAATAGAAATATACAAGTGCCTGAAAATGAATGCTGGCAGTCATACTGAAACACGAAGGATCCCTCTCCTGAAAGATAACGAGATGCGAGTCATGTTGCTGTTATAGCAAACCAAAATAAACCAGTTTAATTAGTGAAATTAGAAATTTGAATTAGGCTATGCAATTAGGCTTAAGAGCACTACTCATATTATTCAATTACTCCATAGCTTTAGTTAGAAATAGCATCTTTCTTTTTGCTTTTATCGTTGAAAACGTACCGTTGAAACGTTGAAACAACTGATGAGGACAAATTGGTTTAGGGTGAGCCTCAGTGTAAACAGACTTTCTTGCCTTTGGCTATTTAACTGGAAATCTGAGAAATAAATCAAATGTCATGAAGTTCTTCAGGACTAGAGTCTGCTTTAATGTTGTTAATCAGACCAGTTTATTCAGCCGTGAGTGAGGGATCATTTTGTTATCCCTTGGACTATACATTTTAAAAGTGTATTGTAAACCTACATCTGTAATCCACAAAACAACAGCGCGAAGATGCCTGGTTTAGTCTTGTTTATAAAGGTAATAAAAACACAAAGGAGAGCTGATGATCTGTAGGCCTACTCATTTTCACATCTTACCATCGTGCTATTACTGCCCAGAGGCTTTTATGATGCTGTTTGTTTTGACCATTGTACTCATGTGTTTGAACGTTAAACATTGCCTGGGCAGATTTAACCGTTAACCAAATGCTTTGATACCCGCATTGGTGTGTTTTTTTTAAAGTGAGTTTTGAATTGGCTCATCACATACTGTATTGCTGCAGGGCATCAGGGATCCACTGGATTACTGAAGCACAGTGCAACACAGTGTGGTACTCTGGGCTCAACACTGTATTATTACTGTAGGTTACAATTACTTAATAGTTTTAACCTTTTCTTGTTCACAATTTTGGAATAACTGCTGAGCACAAATTGATTTAATCTGAGACCTCTGGGCAGATCACATGACATCAGGTTGTGCAATCTGAATCTGGAGAATAGGAGCTCCATGTGGGGTGATGCTGGCATGATTAAAGAACCTAAGAGACAGTGATGTGGTGGTAAATTCAAAAGTCCTAATATAAACCACAAATATTAACATCTTCATGTATCAGTATCAGTTAGATACTTGCTATGATGTAGGCTATGACTTTAGGTCATAAACTCTATTCTGCAAATACAAATGTGCGTTTAGGTGAGTTTTCCCTGCGATGCAGCCTTGATTTATTAACCTGAACAACTGTGTTTTTTCTATTCCATTAATTACTGTGATCCTACTTGATTCTTTCACAGCTTCTGCTCCCATCTGTCTTACTGAAATACACGCCAAGAACAAAGAGTGAAACAATCAGTTAGTTGTCCTTTCTCAACATTGATTGAAATCACTGACTCACAAGGATTTTATGCCTCAGTTCCTCCAAAATCTTACAACATCCAGGCCTGCGAAAATACTGAATATTTTAAACCCCAGGATGAGCAGACTGAAGGAGAACAGGAAAAGTCAAGCTCATTTAACTGGGTGGGTGGTGGTGATGGTGGTGGGGTGAGGGTGGGTGGTGGGGTGGTAATGCAAGACCTACTGTAGCTGTTCAACTTGGCAGGGAATAAGTCAAGCAATGTATTCTCCTTTAATAAATATCCGTTTTATAAAAGGAATTGTGGTAATCAACTTACAAAGACTCACAGACGGATGAATCACCAAGACTAATGGTGACATCTGAAAGGAGATGCTCTGGAGATGGACTCTTGCATCCTGTATCTGGGCGCTGGGGAATTTCATTCTGCTGGAATAATACCGAGTTTGCCATTAAGTGCCTTTAACACTCGGAGGCAGCCTCAAGCCACCACCCTTCAGCCACCCTGAGCCATTTCACACACCTCACAAAATGGGCAAGTAAGCTACTCAGGTCTGATGTCACACTGCAGGTCAGGTATGAAGGATTTCAATTTCTAGATTTAACTCCTCTCACGTCACAGTTTCTTCTGTTTAAACACGATATTTAAAACTCTGGCTAATTACTTAAAAGGCAATTCCTTTTTGAATATTTTATTTCATAACAGTTTATATAAGGTATTGCATGATTCCCTCTGAGAGAATCTTTTCAAGCAATGTCTCTGAGAGAGGCTTTTCAAGCAAAAATTCTTCAAATGAGCCATTAGGCTGACCAGATTTCCTCCAAGGCCACGGGTGGATTTTTGAAGCATTACCCCACTGCCCCAAGGCATATCAAATATGAATAGAAGCCCGCTCAATCGATTTGAGTGGGTGAGTAATCAGAGCATTGCAGTCCAGGGCTCAAATCTAGGCCTGCATCTTGGTCCTGAAGCACACACACACACACACACACACACACACACACAGAGGAATATGCACTATTCACACACGCACACACACATAGCTATGATTGAATTAATTTTTCTTGACATAACAGACATAGTTGTGCAATTAGAAAGTTCAGCATTCTGGTTTAGTGGTTTTGGATAATCCATTATTAATCCCAAATAACACATCAATTATAAAAGAGAGATTTTAGAGGCATACTTTGGTTTTGATGAGATTCTTTACATCTCCAACAATTTACAAGTGCCTTACAAGTGCCAATTTACAAAAGCCCAAATATTGACTTAAAAATAATATATATATATGGATTTTATCTTTGGTTAGGGCCTCATTTATTCACAAGACTGTGGAATAGGCTTTGGATAGAAGGGGAAATACCGCTCTATATAAGGAGTTCCTCATGTCTCTCAGTCCATATAAGTCTGCAATCAACTCATTCAGCAAGGTGTGTAAAGACAAACAGCCCCTGGACTTGGTCTCTCACAACCTCTAGTACTTCTTTTGTTCAGTTTGTACAGTGACAAGTTGGAAACAATTATCGAACAATTGTTTGACGGTATGTTTTTTCACACGAAGGAACAAAATTCTTGAAATGAGACTTGATGATTGTAGGAGAGAAGACACATTGTATGCAATAACATCTATACATGCAATACTAAATAGAAAGATGACACCCAAGCCACTGGCGAGTGGCAGTAACTGTAATCAGCAGGATTTGGTGAATGCCAGACTAACATGTCAGACATTTCATGGTGAGAAAAGGTAGGACGGGTGTCCCGGAGAGAGAACAATTGTGATTATTCCCCGAGGCTGAGCAAAGTTGTTGTGTATACTGTAATAATAATAATGCGGTATTTACTCCCACGCACTGATCAGCAGATTTCACACAAGTTTGACAAGTTGTGCAGAGATAACCTAGAGCGATGCAGGATTTCCATCGGCAAGCTGATGAGAATCTGCACTGATCAGAGAGACTGATGGGATGAGGTTCCCTGAAAATGAAAACCAGGTGCTGGACGGAAAACAGTTTTT
>CABFOQ010000992.1:0-13758 GCA_900660455.1 Gephyroberyx darwinii | reverse complement strand
CCTAAACATGCGGGACGAAAAGAGGGTTCCCCGGCTAAAAAACGAGCATGGTGTCCGCAAATCATGAAGATTCCGGGATCCGAGTCCAGGCAATGACAAGCAGCCTGAGATAATACGGTGGAAAAACTGGGAGCCGGATAAGCAGAGGCAATCTGTAGCATACGCCAGTCTCTATTGCCTTTAAACTAGACCTCTTAAAAAAAACAGCCAAGGTTCATGTGACAGTCACCGTTTCCTTCGGAGACGAGTAACCATCACCTTAAGGTATTTAAGACTTGGATATGGACATGTATAACGGTGCGGAAACGCCGGACGCTCGAGAGTCGCGACCACACAGCAGCTTGTAGATGTGGGTTATTCACTCGGCGGTGTGCAGGCTGGTGCTGGGCTCGCTTTCACCCGAGACCCGTTAAACACATCCCGTGCCGATTTTGTTCAGCATATAAACGGAGTCAAAACGTCTAGATATACCGACGCGTCTGTTTGCTGTCGTGGGAACTGGATAGCGAGGGGCTAGTGAAACCCAAACGCGATCATGGTTATTCCGTGAAAACCGAAGCTCGCCCCTGTGTCTTCAAGAGCATTAATCCACAAAATCCTTGATCCGACTGCACAGAGTAAGGCTCTGTGTTTTTTAAGGTTTTTTTTTTAATCCCTCATAATCTAAATATGAAGTCTGAAGAGGATGTGGTCTTCGGGGGATATGTTGGAAGGAATGAGCCTCGTCCAAAAAATCCAGGGAGCAAAATCCAGGACCTGATCCAGACTGAATGTCTAACCCGAGTTGAGTTGCGTTTGAGGGGGCAAAGAGAGACCCCTCGGGGTTAACGAGTCTCGTAACCTATTTTAGCAGCCGATCCCTCGGAAAAAAAATAATCCAACCTCGTATCTCGCGTGAAGTTTCCGCGTCTGAGGGCGAGAGAAGGCGAGCCGAGGAGTGATCTTGAGGCGGGTGAAAGGCTCTGTAAATGAGGCGGATGGTTTGGGTGCCCTTGCTCCCGTCTCCAGTCTCCAGTGCGCATTGACGCGCCCGGTCACGTGTGTGTCTAGACACCCTGTCGCTTAAAAGAAATGTGATTGTGTTGCGCAAACAACAGATCAAGTAGAGCCCAAAGCGCACACACACACACTGACACACGCACACACACGCGTACGCGCACACACATACACGGCAGGAAAGTTAACATTTTCCAGAAAAAACAAGAAAAAACAAAGTTGACAGTTTAAAGTTGAGGGCAGTGCGACGCGGTTGGGAAGCAGTTACAAACTCCATTTAATTCAGGTTCAATTCAGTATGCTTCACCTGCATGCATGTTACATGAAGGGCATATAATACAAAATATTATTATTATATTAATAGTAGTATAACTATATAACTAGTGCATACAAATAACCATATAATTTAGTGTCAAGATAAAAGATTGCCTGTCGCCCGAGGCTGATGTGTTTTAGTATTCGTATTAAACGAGGCCTGTGTGTTGCTACTGTGTTATTATGATGCTGGACATCAAGACAGCTGCTGCTGAATGACTCGGGCGTGCAAATCAACAGTCTGTGGATAGTTAATACAGGCTTCTTCTTTTTTTTCCTTCAGAATAAACCACTTCGTCAGTGTTATATTGATCAACCTGTCTATTTCTGCCTGGTTGTATTGCATGTCTGACAGGCTGAGACAAAGATGGGGGCGCACTGCTGCCGCCCTCTGGACACAGACATTTGGCTTTCATGTGTGAAATATCAGGATTAGACACTCTGGTTTGGTATCAATACATAAAGCTTCCACATGGCGCCCCGATTAAGGATCAATTTCCTCCTGTGCCTGACAATAAATCGGTAATAGAATCTGACCATTATATTTAATTTCTTGATAAGGCCAACTCATCTTTATTATGAGAGGCGCAATGGCTTGATTACGCGACCACAAGTTTTACAGATAGAGAGACACGACACACACACCCACACACCCACACGAGCTCAATCATGCGGAACTGTTTAATTTATTCTTTATTATTTCCATTCAATTGTAGGCCTATTGGATGCTTTGACGACACATTTCTCACGTTTAACCGTCAGACCAATAAAGCATCTTGAATTGAAAGAACAAGCACGTATAGCCTGTAAAAATAACTGTCTGAAATAATCCAATTTTATCGCCTTTCAATCCAAAACCTACAAGATGGCGATGACATCTGTCGCTCTACAGACAGGGGTTTCTCGGCCTGCTGTGTGTGTGTGTGTTTGGGGGGGTTGGGGCAAGCAATTCAACTCTGATCTAGTGTTTCATTAGCATGGATGCTGGGTAAAAAAAAGTATGGATAAAGCACGCGCGTCTGTGTGTGTGCCCGCGCGCGCGTGTGTGGTTCCTCTGTAGCCTAATTGTGCTCGCCAGACAGACAGTCCAGGGGAGGAGGTGCAGGCAGCAGTATGTTAATGTGGCTGCCAGTGAGCCAGTGTCGCTGCAGGGCAGAGGGATGGATGGCTGATAATGATGGGAGAGATGTGCGCTGATGTGTGTGTGTGTTGGGGGGGTAGTCAATAGCTCAGCCCCACATTGTCCCAGGATCCCCCACTGGCGCCGCACAAGAGCTCAGAGCAAAAACCCAAAACCAGGCAGCGGGCTGCGCCGCTTTTTAAGGTGGTCTGGAAGCAATCACTCAGGAAAAAAGGTCTGTCAGAAGAATTGTGGAAGTGACTGCAGACGCGTAGTGCCCCCCCTCCCCAGCCCAGTCTCTCTCTCTCCCGCTCCCTGCCCTTTCTATTGTGTGTAACCAAGTCTATTCTCCAGGCTCCAGGAAGTATTTTATCTAGCCGTTTTCCATTTCAGTCTGACTGGAAGAGTTTGTCTGCCTGCGTCGACGAAGACAAGAGATACAGGAGAGGCAGCATTTTGTTCAAGTATTACAACATTTTGCATCACAAACATTAGGCTGCAACATTCATCTCCTTACCCACCCCCACATTAATTGAAAAGATAGTATTAAATGATACACCATATAGGCCTACCTCACAGCCTAGTGTTTATTCAAGAGATGCACAGCATGCAATAGGGTAAAACACAATTATAAAGGAAGAGCCATGATTGATATTCTATATAGCAGTCCTGGCCTTTGCTGTAATTTATTGACACAGTGACTGCTTCCAGACAAGGGGTCATGCATATGCAATTAAAGGCTTCTTGTGTCGCAGCCATCCGCTCAGAATTGGATGAGATGACACACGGGGAGTTCATCGTCTTGCAACGATAAGAGTGATAAATGTAAGACAACTTTAATTAAAAAAAGAAGATACTTTTTTTCCCTCTTCCACATCTGATGTCTTGTCAGAAAAGACCAAAACGCCCACATTGGTAAATGTCACTGCATAATTTAAAAATAGAAATCCTCAGTTGAAAAGCGAGAAGCTGGATGTCCTATACTTTCAGCTTGTTGTCTTGAAATAAATAAGCCATCTGAGAGAGAGAGGCAGAGAAATTTGACCCAGACCTGCAATTCTGGCTATAGATCTACCTGCCTTGTAGACTTAAAGCCAGATGACCTTTCAGTGAACTGTTAAGAGGTCAGAGGTTACAGGGAATTACCAAATCCAATGGGAGTTTAAAATTCACTCTGTTCTGTTTGTAACAATCCCACATTTTACTCTGTTATTTCTGTTTAAAGTCAATTTTTTTATGAATGAGTTTCTTCTAGAAGGCTGGACAATTGAGTCAAGATTGGTCTAAATTAACAATTTCCTCCAAAGGTGAAAGTACGGACGCTCTAGTCTGACATCACACTATTGAGCGGCCATTGACAGAGTTGGAGACTGAATGTCTGCACTACTATGAACTGAAGCACATTGAGGTTTAAAAGCCTAAAACAGACACTTCATCTATATTGTCCACAGAGCCGCTCCAGAAAGTAGGACTTGATGACGAGGACATCAGAGTCTCATCAGGTTCTTTGGTTGTATTTGTAAAAACACAACAAAAATTATATTGGCACTGACCTGCTAACAGGTCAGTTTTACTATTCACATTTTATTGATTTTACTGAAAAGATCTCAACAGCAGGGATTTCTAAAAGAAATACAATGAATAATTTCATTAATTGTAATGTGCCCGGAATCAAAAAAAAAAAACTTGGATAGTATAAAAAAAACTAAAAATCTGTACAGATATTGTTCATAGCAGAAAAACACAGTAAGATTGTTTCTCATTAGAGATTTCAAGATAAATGCTCAGTTTCTTTATTTCTTTTTATCTTGTGAGATGTTGAATTCTGTTGTAAGGCCGATTTTCACTTCAGTCAGAGGGATTAGTGTTGATGTGGACCTGGGAAAGGTCTCCAAAAGAGGAAAGGGACATTAAAAGTAATCCCTGAGGTGAGGTAGGTCACTTCCTGTGACTTCTGACCGCTAGGTCATTGACAGGTTAGTTGGAGTATGATTCACAACATGTACACCGTATGCCTGTCACATTTATATCTTCTATTTCAGGATGTTTTTTTTCCCCTTTGAAGGACCAGCACATAATTGCAGTATGCACCCACCACTGAAACGCCGTTGCCCATCCACTGGCTTTGTGTGTGTAAAGATTCACTGCAGACAAACTGAGTTTTATATGTATTTTGAGTTTGTTTTTACTTGCAATATTTTTATCTAACCCTCAGTACTCTTTGCATGTCGAACAAGCATTGCTTCCCCCTTGCTGTGACCTAATCCTAAAACTGTTGAGCCCAACGCCCTTCCCTCGTTACCATGGTAATCTGTCATATTAATGAGTTCTGTGTCACTAGGGGCAAACAGTAGCTTGTATAGAGCCACTTCAGCAAACTGGTCTCTGGTGCCCTACTTTCTACATAACTTAAGAAACGCTGCAGTGGTTATGACCCCCGTCTCTGGAGCCACACATGGAACCATACACTGGTAGCATACAATGCAATCCCACCTGAATCCTGAGGAAAACAAACCTTTAAA
This sequence comes from Gephyroberyx darwinii, assembly GCA_900660455.1. Classification (NCBI taxonomy): domain Eukaryota; kingdom Metazoa; phylum Chordata; class Actinopteri; order Trachichthyiformes; family Trachichthyidae; genus Gephyroberyx; species Gephyroberyx darwinii. The sequence goes on along the minus strand of CABFOQ010000992.1, from coordinate 8,805 downwards.
ATAAATAAACTACGTATCCCAGAATCCCCTGGTCCATCCATCTTCCTGCTGTCACCTGAAATGGGAGCCCCTGGTAAGGTGACCCTGTACCATATAGGAACAAGGTGGGCCATGTCACTTTGTGAAAACCTTACCTCAACCATCTGGCATCGCTATAATAGAGCTGGGATGAGAGTCGGTGCAGAGAGACAGAGAGAGAGACAGACATCATCAGCCTGATCCAATGGATAGCCTTTCTTCATGCATGCCATCTTACTGTAACCTACCAATGACCCTGGGCTGAAAATGGGCCATTCTTCACATTTAATTGCATCAATTATATTGTCCTTGAGAATAAGAGAATTTCAGCCATGAAAATCAATACAATTGGGACGCGAGGCATGAAATTCTCTCGGGAAATGGGAGCGCCACCAACACAGTGGGTACCATTGTCCCATAAACTGTTCCTCGTACGTGGTTTCATGCCTCAATTTCTGCTGCCTCTTGAGCATGCAGCTATTACCATAACAGCCAAACAATAAGACATGAGAGACATATTGGATACTGAAGTTTATTATATTCTCTGATGCACATAAAAACAGCAGTTTTATAACGCCTGGCTCTTTAGGTTTATTTTCTATTTTGTGTTGTTTGCTGTACAGAGGTAAAGGAGGTAAAGAGAAAGCAGTCTATTTGAAATAATCCATCAAGGTACTGAGAAACTCTGTAAAATCAAATGTCTTAAAGAAAACAAGGTGGAAAGACAAATGGCCCAGTTCTACATACATCGTCACTGTACTAGTTACCTGAGTAAAGTAACACTCCAGAACTGTCTTATCCTGCAGCAAAAAAAAAATCAGTTTAGCAGACCACCAAAATCAATATCTTAACAGCTCCCGATAAAACCTAAATTAATAAAATATACAGAAAGAAGCTGTCCACAGAGCTTCACTTCATGCCCTCCCTATGGAAGGCTCATGTTACTGGGCAGGATGGGAGAGAGGGGAGCCTTTGCCTCAGTTCTGTAATGACAGAGCATAGAAACAGAAGTTGTGAATAGGCAGAGGTCTTTACAGGAATGCACAGGACTGAAGACAAACCGAGTTACCTTTGAAAGCCATTGCGTGATGCCATTATATTTGATAAAAGCAGGGCATGCGATATTAACTCTGCCAATGTCTGCAAAAAGCCCCACCCAGCAGACAAACAGTGTCTGTGCCCTGAAGCCAAAATTTGTAACGTCTTAAAAAAGGATGAGAAAGGTGACAGGCATGCGCCGTACACGTCTATAATTCCTTGAATGGTCCAATATTTCTCCATCGACTTTGCACGTCTCAATGAACATGTGACACTTAGGTAGATCATTTAAGATTTTTATTTCAACTCCTATATTCAAAGTAATTTTTGCCAGATGTCAGCTGTTGTCATATTGTATGTAATAACAGAAAGCCAACATCCAGCTGAGGAACATTCAAAGTAACACCATTTCTTTTGTCGTTTTTTTTCATTACAATTATCATTAAAGTTTTGGTGGGGTGAATATATATAAAAAAAACATATGTGAAAATAAATAATTTAATACAAAGTCTCCAGTTAAACATGCAAATAAAGTGACAACCATGATGACGCGTAACAGGACAGAGGGTGTAATGACTCGCCCTAGTTAAACTTCTCGCCTTCGGTTACCATCAGAATGAAATGGAAATTGCAAAAAGTCAACTAAATGGACCGGAAGAACATGAAGACAGATGAATCAAACTGATGTGGATTGGGGATCATGTGCCAACATTAGCCAGGGATTTAAATTAAGCAGTAATTAAACTGTAATTCAATGTGGGTGATTGAAGGTGGTGACCAACTAGCTGGTGGGCCTGCAACCCCAGTCCCATCCCTGAATATTGTTACTACATAGGATAAAAAATGGCGGTTGAAACAAAGCAGAGGACTATTAATAGATGGAGCCACGTCATTTGTCCTGTCCTCCGGCTTTGTGCTTATCTCATCTTTTCTGGGACTCTCTTTCTCTGACATGTTTCACTTAATTTCACAAAACACAAATCTTTCATACAAACCCACCCAGTATTCAGAGAGCAGTATATGGTAAAAATAAAAAAAACGGATTTGTGAGCTAATCAAACTGAAAACAGAAAATTATAGGGGACTTTCATGTTGTATACTAGTGAGCCAGTACCATCTCTCAGCATTCAGTGTAGCGGTAAACCAATGTTTACCAGAGGAGTCAACAGATTCCTGGAACACAACACACAGGTGTGTTTTATTTGACCTTTTATCTTAAAGCAACAAAAATGGGGGATTATCCAACGCTAACGTCCTGAGCTCCACACAATAACAGGTTTTACACAAGCGATGTAACTTAGTGCTGTGGCTCAGGTAGAGCTGCTCAAGCACACCCGATGTGACATAGGTATTCACCACAGGGCTGACTGTGTAAATGACCAGGCGCTGCCGTGTGGGCAGCTAACCAGTATATGGCTGGAGCTTCACAGTGTAGAAGCACGAAAGACTTGGTATGATATGAGGAAGAGGGTTGATCAGAGGTTGTGCTGAATTCCCTCAAAAAAGAAACAAATCAGCATTCTGTACAAGGTTGAGGCACTTTCAAAGCAATGTGCACATATAAAGGGTAATGCGCACACGCACACACACACACACACGCACACACTCTCTCTCTCCATCCGTCTTCCTCTCTACGTTAAATGGATGAAGATACACAGTCTACTGCAGTGGTGTTTCAGCCAGAGTCCATGCTGAAGAGCTCAATGCCCTGGGGGCTCCAGTGGAGGCCCACGCCAGAGTTGAAGACCAGGGACCACACATAGGGGATGAAGAAGTCCTCTGGTTGGTCTTCCTCCACGTATTTGAACTTAAGCTCTGGAAACTTCTATTGACAAAAAGAGAGAAACAAGGAAAATTGTTAGGACAGACGGTTCAGGGAACGAAAAAGAACATTCTAGGTAGACTTGCGTTCCAAACAAAGAAAAAGTCAAAGACGATACTACAAAATGTTAGAAGACAGCTTAAGCAACAAGACAATTTCACAACTCCAAAACGTCGGATGTGCATAGAGTACTGCGATCACATGAGTGACAGGAGCACAGAAGCTGTAAGTGGTGCTAAAGTGGTTGGTTAGCTCATTCAGGCCACTCACTCCTCGGCAGCTACAGTAGCTCTGGCAGATGTAATTCTATCTGTCTGCGAAGTTGCTTACAGCTGGCTAGGTGACAGGTATCACCCTATAGTCTGACCCTTGACCTCTTAAAGGGCTGGCTGATGTGCTAACTTCACCTCCTGACCCCAAGCAAGCGACTGGATGTCTAGAGCTACTGTTTAGTGAATAAGACAGTCAGAAGGTGGTTAGTCACTCCAGGCTTATGGAGTCACTATGCAGGGATTAATGAGAAAATAGTTCTGGATATAGAAAGGGGTTAGTTTGCCTAGCCTCAGTACACAAAAAAATAAATCTGAACATAAAAAAAATAATGAAACAAAAAGAAAAAGGTTTAAATAATGAAAAAAAAAACCATGAAAGTTAAGAACAGTCTGTCAGCCATCATGACCTCATCATTATAGGCCTGTAGCATAGTGTTAGATAACCTGAATACTGGGTGACAGCCACTAGACTCAGTGACCTATGGATCGTTCCCTGGAAGCTACAGCTTGTCTTTGAGGCTACTCCCGATTCGACCGGTGACATGGCTCATTAGTGGACAGGACTGTCATTAAGGAGGACCTGGGGATGTTATTAATGGTATAGTGGAAGGCTCTAGTGTTGATTTTGCAAGAGACTGATTGAACAAAATCCTTTACGTGAACTGAATTATTCACCAAGTAGCTCCGTAACGTCCACAAAAAAGGCGGCAAGTGTAATTAAGATTAATCATTTTGTGCAATTATTACACCGGGTTTAGGCCGGCCTGTCATTTTAGACTAAACAAAACCAACCCTGAACAAACCAAGCCTCTCCCAGTCCACCTAACAGCAGGTAGCCAGAGAACGAGGAGCATCAATAATACAACAGGATCTCATTATGTTCCTCTGTCTACACACGCATACGCATACACAGTCTGCGGTGAAAGACAAGACACTAGGCCGTGAGCGCTGCCCTATTCTCCCTACTGAGGGCCTTTATGTGGTGATCATAGTCAAGTCTATTGAGTCACGGCTGGCTCCATTCACCACAGCCACACTATCAGTATCATATTGACACAGACAGAGGGGCTATGGGGTCATAGGCCATATGCCAGGCTACTGAGGCTAGACCACACACACCACTACTATTGTGTTGGCTAGACACAATGCAGGGGCTGTATTATCTGGCTGCTGTATGTGTGTGTGTGTGTGTGTGCGTGTGTTCGACGGTCTGTCAATGTCTGGTATACAAGCTTACCAACTCATGTTCATATGACACTGGTAGTGATAGTTGCTCTAACGCAAGCTCACTTTCACTTGTTAGCGTCTTTATTTTCTGTTGTTTAGGTAAATCTTTTAAAAATTTGAAGTTGTGAATTGTTTAATGTTTTCATCTGGCACATTTGTTGATTCACAAGCAAAAGCAAACCAAAAGAAGGATTCAATTTTAGTGTATCTGCTTCATCAAGCCCCAGCTGGACTGCAACTCAATATAAAGATTCTTCCACAAAGCACTGACTGGTTTTTATGTATTAGGAGGTCACTTGGCAGAACACGGAAAATGATTTTAATGTAAAGTCAGAGAGTCAGAGGATTGGGGGAAAAACCCTTGACTGTTCAGAAAATGTTCTTGGAATTATTATTATTATATTATTTTGACAAGTGGCACATCACTTACCTGAACAGAGAAGTAAAAAAAAACTGCATGGTTCAAGTATGATTTACTGCTTGGTATGTAGCTGTCAGTTGTCAATCTGATATTGCCTCAACTGACAGGTGTGCCAAAATGATGGCAACACAAACCAGTCATGATGCCTAGGTCTGCTCTGCCCTTAGCCGTTGCCTTGTGGATGGCTGTGCCCAGCCAAGCTACGGGGTCACCTGGCCACCAGGCGCTCACCCAGACCTGGTTCCAGGAGTGGGCCCTGGTGTCCCTGTTCTCTTAGATCTTGCTGCACCAGTCATAGGCGTCTTCTTGAATTGCTATATGTCTGGGCCATCATCTTTGCCTTGGTTGTCTCTAACAGGAGCACAAGGCACCCCAACAACATTGCTCCCAGGGTCCCTGAGGTGCACAAACCCCTCCACCACAAAAAGGTGGTAGTGACCGATAGAATAAGATCTCAGATAAAGGTGGCCGAAATGAGGTTTCTCAAGTGGCCTCGTGTTTTGGAATAGGCTGAGGGGCTCAGCATACCCGCTGGCCGCCTTCCTTTGGAGGGGTTCTGGGCACGTCCAACTGGGAGGACAGAGGTAGACCCAGAACACTCTGGAGGGACTACATCTCCCAGCTGGCCTGGGAGCGCTTCCCCCATGAGGAGTTGGAGGAAGTTGCTGGGAAAAAGGACGTCTGGACTGCTTTGTTTGGCCTGCTGCCACTGCAACCCTGATTCGTATAGCAGCTAGACAATGGATGGATGGACAACACAGTCAGCTGACAGCTACTAAAAGCTGCTACGCTTCAAGTCAAACCAATGTTGTGTGTACTGGCTACCTGCTGTTGTTGCTGACTGTGGCACAGATTTCTAAGCTATGAATTAAAAACTACAAATTGCCAGAAAAACAAATGGGAGGAAAAATGTTTATGTCAACATCTGCATTATCCAAGAATATCTGTTAAAAGAAAGTGTGGTCCCTCACAGGCCTCCATGGTTCATACTGTCATGGGAAAACTATGGTTGGGGGATGAAGTCAAAAAACCACACCAACTACAGTAACTAAAACAACCCAGTGGATTGTAAAAAATACTATTTCAACGCACTGGCTGGTCTATTACCTACAGCAACACCATGAAACACCATGTTGTTCTACATGAACTAAAAAGTTTGACGTACACTAATAATTTCAACATGACATTATCTAAGTAAAACACATTTTAATAGAATGGAATACTTTCCAATATCATCAAACTCATGAAAAGGACAAAATGCCCCTAAAACAGGATCAATGATGCAAAGCCGTCTTCACATGATAATAATAAAGGCTCTAGGTGTGGGGTAGCATTAGCATAGTGCACCATTAATATCATTAATACAGAGAGCTCATTTGTATGTGCCAAGGTCACTTTTCCAAGCTGTCAAGATAGATTACAATTAAGTGAAAATGATACACCGTATGACACAAAATGTCTTCAAAGGAGGAGGGAAGGGAGAGCTTTCAGACAGGTGCCTATAGGAGTAGAAATCATGAATCCAGACTGCTAGAAAATGCAGTCACCCGTGCACATCCAAATGTCTTCACCAGATGCTGAATATAAAATGAAAAATTATCCTCACAACACAATGGCCAATATTTTTTTTTCCTACTTCTAGAATGGACCAAGCACCCAGGGACTTCTAGGACTAGGACTTCTGGGTAGTCAGTGGATATGACTACATGCCTTACAGGCCACTCTTTCCAGGCCCCGGTGATTTCTGGGAAATGAGAACAGGCTCCGGATGGGCTCACAGCCAGCCTCCAAGTTCTCCCTCTACCCTCCCTCAGGACTGTGGTCTGCGACCCCACCACCACCACCACCACGGTTATTTATTATCTCTTTATTCTGTCTATACTGGAGCTTCCTCTCTTAACGTAACATGCCCTTGTTTACTACTCAACCAGACTGTTTTGTTCTCAGTCTGGCAGCTATCTAGGCCCACTTGGCACAGACTCATATCAGTTAGTTATGGGTCCTGGCTGGTCGGGCCCTCGCCCCTGAACACAGACTGACTGGCTGGCCTCATATCTTCAGTCAGAACTCGGTGTTCCTTTCCCTCCTCTCCACGCCGCTGTCAAACCCCAGGCAGACAGAGAAGAATGTGGCAAATCAGAACACAGTCTTTTGAAAACAAACACACAAGCATTGAGGGGTTGCATTGCAAAAAGCTGTGCATCCACTTCTGATAAAACATCATCTACCTCATGGTCATTCTAAAGACCACATGATTATATCAGCTAAACTGTCAGTATAAGCAATATAAGCAATCACAATAGCCATTCACTTCAATAATATTCAATGATGAATATGATTTCTTGCCATCATTTCCTAAGAACGGGTGTCACGGAGGGTATCTCGTTTCAGAATGTGAGCATGGGAGGTTTCACCAGACCTACAGAGGCCCCGGTGCAGAGTAACAACTAGCTAGAGCCCCCACCCCTCCCCCAGTCCCGGTCGTAAGGAGCCAGGCAGTCTCTAGGCTATCACCACTCAAAGAGGCAGATTTCAGTTGGCCTGGCCAAACAACACATTCCACAAGCACTGCCCATGTGAGCCACTCAGCCCCATACACCCTGGAATGACACCGAGGCAGACACAAAGAACGGGAGAGACTGCTGAGTGACAAGCTATTGAACATGGTTGTCCCCGGGGCATTCGCAACCTTCTGTTAACTCTTTCTGTCTGTTGGGAACCCATTTGCATGTCTGTTTCTCTGGGTAAACAGCTCTGTGTCTGGAAGGCGTTTTGTAGTCCTGTGTTTACACTGCACTGGCTGCTTTCGGCGTTTCCCTCGACTGAAACAACACGACTGTTGCTTCAGTTGCACCTAAAGCTATTCATTTCCGTTTGTAACTATCAGCATCTTTTTCAAAAGGATTTCGAGGCAGCAGATAAACAGATAAACTCAATTAATTCAAAATTCAAGCTAGGACTGATGAGATTAACCCTTTGTCAAATTACAGTATGTCTTGATAATGTCAATGTGTGGTTCTGTATCTGTCAATTACTATGAATGAACAAACAAACTCAGCCCAACTTGATAACTTGATAGGCAGACTGACGAAATTCTATACTTGTTGGTTCATGCTATCCCATTCTCCTTTCCTCTCATCTCTTCCCTGAAAGCGTGGCTCCTTCTAAGTGCTTTTACAGAGTAATTACCGACTGATTGATAATTCCACACAACATTAATCCAACCTATGGATTTTCATGTTTCATGTTTCATGTTGTTAGCAGAATGAGCTGAAAAGATGAAGAGATGAGAGAGGTTGAGCGATGAAACCATCAACCTATGGACTGGTCTGTGGCTACCTTCTCCCTGAGGAGGGATAGTCCACAAATTCTACTCAACTGCGTCACATGTGGATTTAAAAGGCACTCAGATGGTGGAAAGCAAATGTGTGCATGACACGTGCACAAACTCACAGACAGACACACATCGCTGCTTATTGGCACCCATAGTTATAGTTATACATCTATACACATGGACACTGACACACAAATCCAAATGGTCAGCAACAGACACAGATGGACAGGAGGACAAACTGTCACATTCATACAACACCTCCATTACACCCATCACCACTAGTATGTAGGAATGTGTGCTACAGGTATAGCACCCTCGCTGAAGGACATTGCAGGGTTATCCACATGGCTCCATCAGTAATACTAGGGCTCTACACTAGATCTCCACATTACCGCTCCAAGGTGCTGACTGAGAGTGAGAGACCGTGAGAGAGAGCACATTGACTTGTGGCCACGCACCATCTCTCTTCCACATCGGCTAGCGAGACATATGCCTGGCAGCCAGCCGCCACGTATCGAACATGAAACACATGATGAAACATGCAATTAAGAGCTTCTGTGCTCGTGAGGAGAGGAGTGGAGAGACCGCCGGATACATATTTCCTCATTGATTAATGGAGGGAGCAGCGGGATGGGGGGGAGAGAGAGAGCCAGCTATCCCGCCAGGAGTGCTG
>CABFOQ010000991.1:22574-33229 GCA_900660455.1 Gephyroberyx darwinii | reverse complement strand
GGCAGCATGCAAGCTGCAGAGAGAACTTTGCAAATATTTTAAAATTTTTATAGAAAGTCATGTTTTTTATCTCACACTTTAATTTTCTAGTCTTGTGTCCCGGGAACTGTGTTAGCCCATCGAACCAAACACATTCTGGTGACCAAACAGCCAGGTCAGCCAGGGCATCTCATCTATAGGATATCCCATCTGAGAGTGTGTCTCTGTGCAGGTGCGAATGAAATGACCCATATGATCTCGATCATCCTTCCACCCTAATTACACAAGGGAGATCAGAGTAATGTAGGGTGCCTTCACATGTACACATGTACTCTGTGTTGAAGAATCTAAAAAAAATACCATAGTCCAATACTATGGAGCAGGTCTGCAGTTGCAGTCTTTCAAAAGAATGCATTGTCTCAGGGAGACTTGTGTACAGAAGGAAAAGGAGAGGGATTAGAGATGCCTGCTTATCCTGGTGAAATGCATCTGAAATGTCATCACATTTGGGATTATTTGACGCATTTTGTGTTGTGTCTTTTGCATATTACTGCCACCTGCTGACCCTTAGGGGCAGCTTCGAGCCTGCAAGTCGATTGGAGCGGTCACGATTCAATCTGTAAACCCCTGACTCAACCAGATAATCCTTGCAGACCATTGGTCCCAACCAAGCCTCTAATTGGGGCTTGCCCTCCGATTGTCGTGATGGGAAAGTCTGTTGTATATCTGTTTGATAATCCTCTAGTGTGCCCAGCCTTGTGTTACAGTAGTATTTCATCATTTTAAGGAAGGAAAGAAAAAGAAAAACAAAAAAAACCCCTACCTGCTGTAACATCATGTCAAGTAGAGGTGGAGAGGATTCAGAGGTGGATGGTCCTCAAACCTCTATGCATTGATTAGTTGGATGTTGAAGGGTAGTATAGAGCTCCTGTAGATGGAACTGCATCTTTGTTGTGCCCTAAGAAACTCTTTTTAAAGCGTTATTTCTGCATTTGGAAAGATGTGCACAGTATTCATTGCCTATTTTGGTCTTGGTCTTGAATAGGACTTGATTTGCTCTGGTCTCAATCTTGACTTGGTCTTGATCCCCTTTGGACATGGTCTTGGAATTGACTTTGACGCCATTAAAGTGGTCAAGACAACATCCTTGTTTCCCTAAACCTGAATCAGTACTCTGAATCAGCAATTGAAGGCTGATTCTTTTGTTTTCAAGCTGAAAGGCTGCACTACACAAGATTGTTAGTACTGTACATCTCAACACAATTACATGTATTGTTTACTTTAGCAAAAATGTGATATGTGATAAGCTCTTTTTGACAACCTGAATCTACCTTGTCCTAGTCACACCTCCACTCTCTTGGTTGAGGGTGGGCGCAAACTATGTTTCTGTCCAAATGTGAAATTTTACACAATTTTATTTGTTTTGAAATGTCAAACAGATAAAATTAGGTGTCTTTTCATCTGCTGGGTTAGAGTGAATAGACTTCCTGAACATGTCTTGCACGAGTTTCATGCATATCATGATGACATCAAAGAAGTGCACTTGGTACACTGATTAGTTGATTTATTAGTATTTTTAATTTATTTATACATTAATTAATTAATTAATATAAATGTCAGCTTTGGTCCTCCATAATATTCTACAAACAAACAATGATGAATAATTATGAATAATGATCAAACAACCACGATAGAGACTAGTACATTTGAGTGATGTTTTCTGGATTTCTAGAGCTTGTGGTGGATAGATATTTTACAGACAACATCTGTCCAAAGGTCCAAAGCCATTTTTCATCTGTTGTATAATGAGATTGAACCAGTAGTGCCAATCCTACATCATCATTTATTTGACAAATGTCTTTCTGTCTCAATTTATCGTATCATTTCTTCATCGATTTTTGACATTCTTTCATTGAGTGTTTTATCAGTCAAGACTCAAAGGGATGTCCTTTTGATTTAGTTTTCATGGGCTATTTTGGCTTCTCCCATGATTTTAAACCTGCTACTTTTTAGTTGTTTACAACAACTAACCTGGTTTGAGTGATGTGTGGCTCTAACCACCCCATCTCTAAGTCAAGGGTCTTCGCCAAATGTCTTAACAGACTGACATTTGTTGCAGGCTTCTTGCTAAGTGTGGCTGAGCTGTCTCTGAAAGATTAATTGTCTACATTTACACACAGGCAGAATTCCTTTCTTAACCCAGAAAGGAAAATCTTTCTTATCCTTGAGTACCATGGTTTATGAAATTCATATCTCATATATCGCATCTATCATGGTATTAAACTGGTGTAAGTTATGAGGATAGGGTCCTTGAAGGGAAATTTTCTGAAAATACTTCATTTTTGTTCCTATTGGTGTTTGTTTGGCTTATGCTGACCACCACCTAGAGGTTATAGTTTTACCTTACTTTTTATATACCACTACATCACTGCTCATCAGCTGTATGGCTCAATTAGGGCCCATTGTTATTCACCAACCACTCCCCACCAAAGTGTGGAAAGGAGTGCAGCTGAGCCCACCAACGACGAGATTAAGAATTGTTGATGATCTGTCAAAACTTCCCTGGGTGTGGATCTCAGAAATTTATATTGTGAACTTTATCTGTTTGACACTTCAGCTACAACTGAATAGTTTGGCCAAGCTCTGCCAGTCCTTTCATAAGGACATCACCAACCTGCAGCCAAATCTACACCAATTGTCAGTGTCATCCTCTTCTCACCTCAATCCCCCATCTTGAAACTTGAAACATTTGCAGCAGCATATTCTTTGGGAAAGAAGTGTATGAAACTCAAATATTATGCTGAGTGAATGAGAGCAGTGTTTTATGTTGAGAGATGAATGAAGCTGTAAGGGTTTTTATATACAGTGAAAGCACTCAAGCTTGTCTGAGTCATAAATATTCTTCCCCTGAGACACCCCCACCCCCCCGAGACTTCTTCTGTCCTCCTGCCAGCTGGGCTGCTGAAACAAGCTCCCACTTCTCCCAGTCACACACTTACCGTGTCAAAGACTGAGACAGGTAATATATACATATATATAATATATGGTGGAATTGTTGAGTGGGGTTGAGGCAGCAGATGCTGTGGAGAAGTTCTGGCTGCTAAACCAAACTGTGGCTGAGCTGCAGCAGCAATGGAGTGCGCCGGATCACATTTTGAGGGAGAGGAGGCCCAAACCACAGCAAGCAGGTTTGGATTCCCAGAGGGTGCATCTCCTGCTGCTGGCTGCAGCAATACAAAAGGGAACTAGAACCTTTTGGGTACTTTTTTGAGCAGGAACCTTCTCGGCATGAACCTTTTTAGTTCCCCAAAAGAGTTCGAGGTTGCTGTCCGACCGAACCAAAGTACCAGGGAGATTGTGCAAATAAGGAGTATGTGACAACTTGTATTGACCAATTAACCTTGTTCAGTACTGCAACTCCGCCCCAATGATTCCTGGTCCCCTGAATAGTACTACCTCGCAAGCAGGAACTTATTTTTGGGCCACAAACTATCCCAGAGGAATCTTTCTGGCCTAGTTCCCCCGGTCAGAAAGGTCAAAGTTCCTGGGACTAAGTACTAATAGTACTATATCAATGGATAGTTCCTGCGGTTGGAAAACTGCAATAAAGCTTTAGGCTTGCGAAGCCAAGCAGAAGGCCAGAATATTGGGCCAGAAGATGAGGCAGTTGCAGCCCTACGATCACAGGGAGTGCTGGTTTGTTCTAATGTACGGAAACCCGGCCAGGCCACACACCTTCACCCCAGGTATTAAGTAGAGTAACAGTTAAAAAGGAAAGCCTCTACTTACTGACCCTGGAACTAACTTTGGCATTTTTACAGATGGCAACAACATTTAATAATCTGCTATTTTTGTTCTCTTTGCTAGAAATGTCAACTGGTGTGTTTGGCCTTGCTTCAGTTGCTGGAAAGTATGCTACAACATCAGCTGTGAAGTCTGCCTTTTGCTAAATAAAAATCAATAATTCTTGCTGTGGGAGAGAATCAATCCGGTCCCACACATTCTTGTGCTTTCACATTTCCAATACGGGCATTGTCTGAGGCTTTAAATAACTGTGCTGCTGTGGAGAATAATGAATCTAACTTTCACTTGTTAAAACTTCTTCAGTACTTAAGGCAAAGTTGTGCTACCCCACTATATATTCTTGGCTTCAGCTTCTCCCTCTTGAGTGTTGAGGTCCTAGTGAAGGGCCTTGTGTTATAAATGTATCCATTTGCTCTCGGCTTTGCAATTTACAGGATGAACACAACACTTTTGCTCCTGCGCCGAGCAGTAATTCTGTGCCACTAACTGTATTTCTACACCATGAAATTGCTTCTGTGGTATAGCCTCAACTTCTTTAGTGTCAGACAAGGATTGATTGGTTTGATTTCTTGGATTTTCAACCAGAGCCTCTAACATTTTACATAACTACAGCTAATACCTACCTTATCGTACTCTGAGCTGCAGGGTGCAGAAGGAGCTAACACAAGAAAGAAGGAAGGAAGGATGGAAGGAATGTGTGTCTTCATGAATCTATTACAGGGTATCTGCGGGTCCTTGAAAAGTCTTAAAATGTTGTACATTTTTTAAATGTAAGCCATTGAGAATAATGAATGCACTCTTTGAAATTGAGAATAATTGAATGTTATATCAAGTAGTGGTATTGACAGATTGTTTACATTTGGTGATATTTATTTAGTGTGGTGCATGCAGATTTGTAAAGCAGAACAGGGTTAATACATAATGCAAAACATGTTCTGTTGGTTGGTGAATTGGCTTAAATCCAATTCCAGGTAGCATTAAAAATGTTATGAAAAGTCTTACATTTGTCTTTATGACACCTACAGGTACCCTGTATAATGAATTGATTTTTCCACTCCTAGCCATGGCATCCACTCCAGACAAAACCACTCGTCCAGTCAGCGCCCCCATCATGTCCCCAGTGTCTCTGGGGGAGGCTGCCCCATCACCCATGCCCTCCGCCCAGCCTCGCACCGAGCGCCATGAAGGGTCCACACCCAAGGGCCATGCATCCCGTTCAGCAGACCGGAAGGCAGAGGTAAAGGTGGAGAGCCGGCCATCCGAGTCCACCAAAACCCAGAGCCCCAGACAAGAGTTTACTCCAGAAATCAAGGTAGTGAACATACACTTTCACACCACCATAAGCTGGTAGACATCTGTCATGCTGGATCTTGACCTCAGTTTTTCTATGACAACTAAGTTTTCACTGTCAGGTCTCTTGAACTCTGTATATTCCTGCTGAAAACACAATATCCTTTCACTCTTGATTACTGCATGTCAGTACAGTAATTTATCACTCAAAAAAGGGAGGTTGCAGGATACCTAACATTACAGGTCAATGTAGCGACTATGTGTTAAAGGGCAGGTGGTAGATTGTCCCATGGGTCAACTTAGCCGATAATATATGAGAACATAGACACCAAAATCATCCATGTGTCCTTGGTAGGTCGTTGGCTCTGGTTCTCCATGCTAACTCTTTACCATACACTACTAGAATACAAATCTACCTTAAAACAGCTATTGGCGATGTACCTTGTATTTCTGGTTCCAATTAGTTGTTTGAAGGTATATAATCATATTACTGTTATTAATTGGCCAAACATAGATGGCGTCACAATGAAATATTTTCAGTGCAGCTGCAATGGAGTTTAATAGGAGAACAATTTTCAACAATCTAACTGTAACAAACTCCAACAGACTCACTATTTTGCACCGCTGTTAAACGATCACACAGGGAGAAATGCATTGTAGAAGAGGAAGACACACCAGTACCATGGATGATTCAGGGTGCCCCCAGAACTGCAGGGGCCCTGTACCATGCCAGGGATTGTAGATTTTTATTGTGCATTGGGGGGGTGGGGCAAGGTGAACTTTTGTCAGGGGGCCCAAGATTCCTACCGACGCATACAAATACAATTAATGACTAGTTATATTCACAAATGGGAATTCTCCCCATCTTTCCGCCTTGTCCGACATGATGTGAATGCAGCAGCAAGTTCATGCCCATTATCGGGGGGTTGTTGAAAGGCATTCTGGGAAATGTAGGTAATTAGTAACTGAAGTAGAAGTAGACAAGGCAGGTTGAGGGAAAGTGGGTACAGTAAAAAGGTAAATTACAAAACAACAGTATAACAATGTATCTGTATCTGAGGGTGGAATTTCCCTTTTAACTTTAAGTTGACCAACGGGACAATCTTAAAAATGTGGCCTATTCCTTTTGAGTCTATACAGAAAGTGGATAATTTTGAGTAAAGTTTTAGTCATGGTTGTGTCAGGGATTTGTCCTGGTTTCTGAGCTGTGTCTGTGCTACCAGACAGTGGCCAGGAGAGAGCGGAGGCATTCCCCCGCTGTGACCACCACCAATGGGGAGAGGGAGAAAAAGAGCCAGGTTTGTGTACTTGGCTTGAGGCCTGATGCATGATTATAAGATGCATGGACTAAACCAGTGGTTCTCGGACTAGGGGCTTCCAGGACCCCTTGACATGGTTCCAGGGGCATCCCCTAGCAAAATGATGAGAGGCTTAATTTACCTATAATTTAATTCACTATAAATTATCCTAATAAGATAATGTTTAAGTATGACTATTGTAATAATAGGTTTCATTATCAACACTATTATCTCCCCATGTAGAGCGTAAACAGAAAATATGAAACTGTAATGAACCCCATGGGGAAATTGTGTTGGGGGCAGCAAAGAGTAATAGGATACCGCAAAGAAAACAGAATGTAAATAACAATAGAGAAAGTGGGGCCAGGGTCATGTCACCTGAAAGCCCTCTATACATGTAATATAGTGTGCTATATTACTCTGTGTCTTGAAAAATGGATTTGTTCGTGGGGTTGGATTGAAAAGGGACCCTAATATGAACATAATTCTCTCTTTCCTCCTATGGGGGAGCAGCACTCTCCTCAGGACAGAACCAAGGTGGAGATGACTCGAATCAGGAAGGTTAGCTTCAGTCGGTGTTCCTACCTCCCTCATGAGGACTGACTCACCATCCTCATCCTTGCATCACTCGTACATTGCATAGATATTTAATTTTCCTTGCAAGCTTTTTTACAATGTTGTTAACCATTGCAAAAAGAGACACCAAGCGCCCCAAACTGTTTGCTTGTTTATGTTTGTTTTTCTGGCTGTTTGTCTTTCTGCAAAGGCTTGTATATTTCCTCCTGACTATACAACAATTTGCCTGGTCCTAACCACACCCTTTGACACAAAGAGGTAAAAATAATCTTTCCCAGGATTCCAAATTCTAAAGACCCTTCAAGGATGTGATTTAGGGAGAAGATCTTAGGCAAGATCCTGGTTATGTGTAGGATGTCTCTAAAATATAAGATTCAGGATCCTTGCTCAGGAATTGAATCCTGTACGATCCTGAGTTAGACTTCAATGCATGGGCAGGATTGTTACTAGGATTGTTAAGCTCTTGATCAGGATCTTGTAGGGTTATACTTGATAGGTCCTGCTAGGGTCCACAGATCTATTCAAATTGTCCTTAAGGCTCTTTAAAGACCAAGTTTAGGATGTTTAAAAGATTCCCAAATGATCCTATCCAGATCATTAGAGATCTTATTTAGGATCCTTCAAGATTTTGCCAGTCAATGGCCGATTTCAGCCAGATTTCCCTCCTTCCGAAAATCAGGCCTGCTCCCCGATCTAAGGCTTCAAGGCTTGAAACACCCTTTAAAAAATGTGTTTAAGATCTTTAAGGATCTTTATAGGATCCTTAAGGGATCTTGTTAAGGATCTTCAAAGTAAAATCTTAAATATCTTAATAGAGTATTTTGTTGGCTTGCATACTATCTTCATGGGGAGCTTGAAAGATCCCACCAAGATATTAAACAATGCTGCCAATATCTTTGGGGAGATTCTTAAGCGATTCTAAAAGATTCTTCCAAGCTCTTTGTTAGGATCTTTAAAGATCCTGCCCAGGATAGTTTGGCATATTTTAGGGATTAAAGAACTTGCCAGCACCTTTATAAAATGTGCATTAAAATAATTTAGATCAATAAGATAATTTGCCCATTATATAAGTTATTAAATAGCATGTAATACAGTATGAAGACCTTGGGCAACACTAGATATTTTAACTTCCCACATTGGTATATAGCACATTAAGTTGCTTAACCACTGAACTAACTAACTCTGTACATAGCTGTTTTAAAGTCTTCTGCCAGAGCATATTGAAAACCATCAATTTCAGAATTTGGAATTTCAAGTTTCCTGTGTAAGGCTTTTAGAGAGGGGACTAAGGTCACACAGGAAAATCGTATGAATATGTACAAAACATAAAAAAGGAAGGGGATTTGAATTTCCAACCTTTTGACATTGAGACCAGGCAGCAGACCATGACACCACACTTAGTAGACAGCCAAGAAATTTCTGCCACATCTTGGAACTCATCAGTTTAAGAATTTTGGATTTTGCAAGTTTCCTGTGCAATTTTCAGGGTCATTTCATTTGAGGAACATGCAGTTATTATAGAATTGGACAGGATCTTGACAGATTCCTGAAGATTCCCATTACATTAATACAGCACAATGAATATTATCCTAGTTCATGAAAATAAACATTATTTTTGAGGAAATAAAAGGTCAACTTCAAATTAAGGAATGCTATATGCAGATTCTCATTGCTTTAGGTCCTACAGGATCCAGGGAAAGATTTTACCAGGGAATGCATAAAGTTGTAAGATCATGATTCAATTCCTGAGCAAGATCTCCACGAGGATCCTGTGTCTTGATAAGATTTCACTAGGATCCTGAACCACAACAGGATATATTGGAGACATCCTACCTGTAGCCAGGATTTTGTTCCCAGATCCTAGAAGGGTCCTTGACCAGGGTCCATCCTTGGAAAGATTTTTGCCAGGGCATTCACTTGTTGAGCAAACCTTCATTATGATCCCACACTCTTTCATGTGTTTCCCTTTAAAAAGTATCCATAAGAATCATCCAGGGATCCTGAGCCTCATAGAATAGAGAATAGAGATTCTATTAGTTGGAACCAGAGTATAGATGGTATAAACCAGAGTCACCCAATACTCAACAAAGCACGATGATTACTAAATGATCAACTCAATGTTGTGTGGCTGGAGAGCAGTTACCATGGTCATGGTCAAGTGGCATGCAGCCTGAAACCAGAAGGTTAGCTGTTCAAATCACAACATTGACACCGCAGCATTTGAATTGAGATAAAATGTGTTGATAATATGTGTGTAAATGTCACCTTGCACTGACGGTACAGTAAAAACATTAAGTATCATGGATCCTATGAAGATCTTTGGAAGATCCTATAGGGATCCTGTTAAGATCTGTAATGATCCTATCAAGATCATCAAAGCTTCTAACAGGAATATTTGAAGATCTGTACAGAGCCTGTCAGGATCATTGAATATCTCATTAAGATCTTTAAAGATGCTATTACAGTCTGTGATGTTCCTGATCATAATATACTTCTTTGATCCTATCAAGATCATGGAAGAGCCTATTAAGATTATTAATGATCCTTTTAAGGTTTTTGAAGATCCTATCAAGATCATGAAAGAGCCTATTAAGATTATTGATGATCCTTTTAAGGTTTTTGAAGATCCTATCAAGATCTTTAAAGATCCAACCAAATTCTCTTTAGAATCTTCAAGAACCTAAAGTGCAAGGATCCTGGCAAGATCTACTGAGCAAGATCCTAATCACAATTTTAACCAGGGCACTTTCTTTGATGTTGCCTACAGTGATAGCATCACTATTGAGGAGGTGGTTGTTGTTGTGATTGGAGCATTTTCTTTCTGATTCATCTTGCCAGTGTCGAGAGAGAGAGAACAGAACAAAAAAAAAAAATGGCACCTTATGCCATATCTGTATATGTGACAGCTGCATCAACTGATGGTCTAATGATGGGCATCAATATTTACGTTCACCATGTTGTACATCAGGTAAATTCCGGGTACTTATCAACTCAATGACAAAAATTGTTCCAAGAAAGAGGATTGTTTGCTCTTTTTAAGTGATATAGCCACATTTGTTTGTTCCACTTATGGTTGGGTTAGGAAAAGCTCTGGTTCTATAATGCAGGTTAATTGAACAAAGTGCATCAACAATATACAACAACTGATTATTATTATTTTTGTTATTATTATTCCACCTGTAGGATGAATAAAACTCCCACTCCCACTCCTCCTCTGTCTCCTCCCTCTATAAAACTCCACTTACAAATGTCATGTTGATTTAGTCATATCATGTGGGAAGATTAATGTGGTAATTTTGCAAAATTGCAAGATCTCACAAATATTGAGGATTGGTTGAATTAATTGTTGCAATCACAAATTCCTGGAGGGACTGTGTAGTCAAACCAAGAAACAGCCAGTCAAAGCAGTGATGCCCAGTGTAATGCTCATCCTCCTGTTCAGTCCACTGCACTGCAGCAGCATCTCTGCATGCACGGCACCGAGTGAGTGTGTATCTGCCTGGCTTCTCTCTTTTTTTTTCTTTAGCTGAATTACTTAGCTGTCCCTCCTTGGATGGACATATTGGATATTGCACCCCATGCTCTGTCTTGCAGTAAACCCCATAGCTATTTTCATTTGTTGTGATTTATTTAATTGACACTCCTTCTGTGGCCAGTAATGCTCACTAGTTTCCATTGGAGGTCAAACAGTAAAAGTAAAACATGAGA
>CABFOQ010000991.1:0-13741 GCA_900660455.1 Gephyroberyx darwinii | reverse complement strand
GACTCCATCTCCCTCTCCGCCACCTCCTCCATCCTTTCCTCCGAATTTGGAGATGGATATTGAAGGTCAGAGAGGATCTCCGTCCTCTGGCCAGCCAGTGTTTTCGTCTGGCTCTCGTCCCTCCTCTGCCCACGGTTTTAAAACACAGTTTCTATCCCAGACATGAGGCCCAGCCCTTATTCACTCAAAGGTCCAGCACAATAATCACGTCTCTCTTTTTAAGACTCCTTAAGTAGCTTGTTGAATAAAGGCACATTTTTACTGAAAGTTTAGAGCACAGTTTTTGGTAATTTGATATTATTGCTGATCTCTAAGAATTATGATGAAACATTTGATGAAAAATCTGAAATAGTCTCCTAACTCATTGCATCATCATACACCAGTTTAAAAGACAACTTCAGCAAAATTGAAGTATTCCCTGACTTGTTATAGTATTGCAAGCTAAACATTATGACAAACCTCATATTGTGTGCAATACTACATCCCAAACACATTGTGCAATATTATATCAGTGCAGAATGACCTTGAATAGACTTGAAAGACTGTATATGGAAAGCTCCTCCAGGCATATTTGTCATTTGAAATGACAAGATGATTGATTGACAGACCAATGGTACAGCATAACGCTGTGAGGACGGGATATTGTCGTCTTGCCAACCCGTACCAGGCCAGTTTCTATGGCATTTCTTCTCCCTTATTGGCATTTAGAAGATTTTGCACTGCCAAAATGGTTTGTACTAGCTAGCATTTTAGCTGCCAGAGAATGCCTTTCCATTCCCCACCATGGGGCAGAGGCCCATTTAAAAACTGTATCGCTCGCCTCTTCCTCCTCCTGTTCCTCTGCTGCTGCTATTCTGTCGAAAGGTGCGGCCTGGTTAGACCACTCTCACTACCCTGGAGCTTCATACCTTCATACGCATTATTGGCTATGTTTACATGCACGGAGCAAACCCGGCCATTCTCTAGTTACTTATTCAGGTTAATCTGTTTACATGAACCTTTGATACCCTGTGATGGAGTCTTCCTGTTGCCATGAAACAAAACCAGTTAACAGAATGTACCCATGATGTTGAGTTTGACAGACGACGAAAACCCAAAAGTGGAAGCAGTAAGCTACAGTAGCCCGTTTAAGTCAGGTATGTTAACCAGGTTTCTCATAATTGCAGCATGAGTTTATTCTAACCCAGTTATGACCACCCAAAATCAGGTTAGCTGAATAACTGGGTTTATCATGTAAACATAGCCACTGTCAAACTACACCACAGACAACTTTACTTAAAAGCTACAGAAGACTTCCTGCAGAAACCAAGGTAACTGCCTGGAGAGCCTTACCAGTACTCTTGAGCTTCCCTCCCTGCGCCCTTCCCTCCAACATCCCATTCCTCCATTTCCTCTCCCCTCTCTCACCCTACCTCTTCCTCCTGTCTGTTGGCCATTCCCCACTTGTCTGTTCATTGTTATCTGTCTCTCTTGGTCTGCCGTTGCTGAGCACAGCGAGGGAGGCGACCTCTGTTCGGAGCCAAGGTAAGAGCACGTAGTTCGTCCCCGGCTCCAGGGGGACCGCCACTCCACAGTCACGACTATTTGCTGGAAGAAGATGAGGAGGACAGTGAGGATGATGATGAGGAGGAGGAGGGGGAGGAAGAACAAGCATGTGGTCACACTCTGAGGGTATCTATCGGCGTGCTGGAGGAGGGCAGGGGCATGGTCAACCCCTGCGAGCTAAACCCAACCAAGCTCCAGCAATCCCGGATCTCCTTCTTTCTATCAGGCCTGCTGGTGATGGCCCTAACCGTGTTGTGGCTGGCCTTCATTTAAATGGCAAAGACAAAAACAAAAGGGCTTGACTCCAGAACATCTAGTCCTGCAAGGTGCCCTCAGCCATCTAGAGACAGACTTATTCAAGTGCTGTTTCACCCCTCTACCTCTTAAGTCACTCTTTCTATCTGTACTTCCATTCCGTTACCTTCCTTCCTGCCCACACACACAGCTCTATCCTGTCAACATGAAATGGACTGAAAATGTTTTCTTCTTTAAGACTTTGGCAATGTATTTTTTCAGAAACTGCTTAATCTTTTTTTTTTTCAGTGCTCCATGAATAGACACCTATATGCTGATATGGAGCTAACATTTACTTTGCTATTCTGTAGGGAAAAGCCAACCAGTGTTACTAACAACTTTGGCTTCAGCCACTGATTTATTGCTTGCACTGCTGTATATTTTCTCACTTTTAGTATGGGAGTATTTTCTCCCATTCAGTATTTTTCCAGGACAACTTTTAGTTGTGTGGCACGATTTATAGCAGACACATCTATGGTCAATAAATTGGTTAAAGTTCTTTGGTGAAACATAGCAGATTGCTACTGTGACTAACATGCATTAGCACTGTGTAATGTTTGACCAGGCGTCAGCAGGGAGGACAATCAGACCAAGAATCCTTGAGTTATTAGCAGTGTTGCGTGGTAACAACATTATTCATTATGTTACAGTAATTTTAGTACTTTTGTCAGTCATGAGTGGCATAACAAATTATGATTCCAATTTCAGTGATACTGTTAGTAAAGAAAGAAAGAAAATTATCAAAGAAAAGGCATTACTTTTGTAATGCTCTAAACACCAAATTGGAGTTGGAGTTAGCCCAAAACTATAACCCATCCCCATGTCCTGATTCATTTTACTCATAATTGGTTGTCATCCTCTAACACTGATTGAGCTGGTTTTAATGAAAAATGGTAGAAAAGTTGACTGGGTGGAAGTCTTCCCACTACTAAATTTTATTCAACACTGTTTGGTTTCCTGATCATTCACAGGCAAGGCAATTGAGTTGTCCCAATTTTTGAAGGGAAGAGTGGATGTAATTGCCAATTTTTTGGGTGTAATGGAAGAGTAATATAACTAAATAAATATGTAATAAAATAAATAAAGTGAATATATAATAATATAATAGTTAGAATGACACATAACTGCCCCCAGGATGCAATATTATTACTATGTATTTTTTTTAATTATTGAGTATCAAACCCAACATTGGTTATTGCTATTACCTTTCGCTCAAGTACCTTCAATGGCCTTATATTGACTCTGATGCACTTCTCAAGGCATGGTGTACTTCACATCACCACTGGTGTAAAAAAAAACTGGTTGCTAAACATTGCATTACTGTTGAAGGTTTACGACTCAAAGCTTCCTTAAAGCTACAATATGCAACTTTTCACCTTGAGATAGGAAGTGTATTGTTAGCCCCACCCTCCTCCCCCTCATTTGGTCAAGTTCCCGCTCCAACACTCGTCACTCATCTTGATGAGCTACAGTTGTGAGAACCCTTTTGAATGACATGCGTTCCTGTATAAATTGCTCCTAAAATATGGTCTGGTATTCATGTAAGTCATACATATAGATGGACACAATGTGATTTAACAAATAATGGCCACAAATTTGTACTTTTACATGTCTTTACGTTTAGGAGGTATTTTGGACCATTCCTCCTTACAGAACTGTTGTAGTTCATCTTGCTGGCAGTATGCAGTGTTTTTTCTCCTCCAAACATAGCCTTGTGCCCTTTTGCCAAACAGTTCAATTTTTTGTCTCATCTGTCCACAGAACATTGCTCCAGTAGCTTTCTGGAATATTCAGATGGTCTTTGGCAAACTTGAGACGGACAGCAGTGTTTTTGTGGAGAGCAGTGGTTTCCTCCTTGGTATCCTCCCATGAACACCACTCTTGTTTAGTGTTTTCTTATTATGGACTTGTGGACACAGATGTTAGAAACTTCAAGAGATGCCTGCAGATCCTTAGCTGTTACCTCCTTGACCATTATGTGGTGTGTTCTTGCTGTGATCTTTGCTGGACGTCCAGGCCTAGGGAGAGCAGCAGTAGAGAGTAGCAGTAGTATTTGTAGTCAATCTGTCTGACTGTAGACTGATGGAGGTCCAAGTCTTTGGAAATGCTTCTGTATCCTTTTCCAGCCTTGTGAACCTCAACAACTCTTCTCCGGAGGTCCTCTGAAATGTCTTTTGACCAGAGTATATTCCACTTCAACAGATCTCTTTTTTTTGGAGAGCAGACTCTATTAGTAACCAAACTTTGTGGGGGTTTTATATGACAGTACACCTCTAACCCACACCTGAATTTCATCTCATTGATTGGATCACCCGACTTCACTTAACCCCTTTCATAGAAGTCATTATCCTAGAGGTTCACATACTTTTTTCAGCTTAGGCTGCTATTATTTGAACAACATGTTGAAAAGTACATGTTTTGTGTGTTATTTGTTAAATCAATTTATGCATCACGTCCAACAGCCCAACAGTATAGTATAAAACCAGTTGAAACAGAAGAGAAAATGAACAGCCCTGCGTCTTAAATGATTGTGCGACATCAAGCACACAGCCCATCTCAAACCTTAAGGATGCTTCTCTTGTCTCGCGTTCTTGAGAACTTTTCGTTCTCTCTAAGGCAACTCATGAAGATCACTCTCCACAAGGACACGAGTATCAACTTGGCATTCCTGGATTTGATATTCACCTCATGTTTTTGAACGGCTCTTTCTTTTCGTACTGCTTTCCTCCATTGTTGTTGCTATGACTTCCCTGCCGTGTCCACTAGCCTCACGTTGCCACAACCCAGCTCATTGCTGGCAACGCCCTTACGACAGCAAATGGTATATGCCCCAAAATGTCTCCAACATCATGGAAAACCCAATTTCAGGAAAGCGAGGGCATTTAGGTATGTACACACAGGGGCACAGACAGGCACAGACTGATAATGTATAATATAGCTGCATATCTGCAATATATACTGTTTATTTCTTGCTACCTTAATGGCATAAAAGTTGCATATTGCAGCATTTAATTCAGAGGGAGCATAAGAAAGGGAATTTGAATGTCTTGTCCAAATGGGTTATTTGCAGGGTACAGCACATATGATATAGATTTTTGGTTCAGGTACTTAAAATGTTCATTTCTGAATGCTGTCAGTAGGTTTGGATGTACCGAGCACAGTCCGCTAGAGGAAACCATGCATTCAATTATATTTTCCCATTAGTCGTTTTACTACTGTGTGCCACATGATCACGCCCAGAATCACAGAATCACAGGTTTCTTCACCTTCTGGACAACTTTTGCAAGCTTTGCATTCAAAGATATAGTACTGTTGTATGTAAACTAGGTTTGAAGCCATTGACATATTTGTACCAATCAAGTGGCTTTGCTGTACCTCTGCATCCCTAAGCCACAGTTACACAACTAAAAATTTGTACTCATTACCATATATCGTGGATTATTCCTTCTTCAGCCTAAAATGTGCACTGGTTACATTCCATTTCCTCATTATAAAGGTTCGGTCCACAGCTCAGAGCCTTTAAAATGTTGATAGGAAGTGTTGACCATTGGTTCATTTTAAGACAAAGTCTGACCGGGTCTGAAATAACTCTGGGAAAGTATAATGTTTACCCTTTGAAATGTTTGGTACGAGTGGAACAATTAGTAGAAGCTGTAATTTAACTGTCTTTACTACTTTATAACACTGGGGTTCGCTTGACCATGAAAGAGCGTGCATGCAAGTACATGTACTCAGTGTATTGGTGTGTGTCTCTACTTCCATGTGACTTAGACCTACTAATGATACAGTGTTATAGGATTTTCAGATACAGAATCTGTCAGTCTGTACTTTCACTGTGATACTACAGAGAGGAAACCACTGCACTGATCAAGTTCTCTTTCTTGTCTGATGAATTTTCTCTCATTTAGCCTCTCTATTTTTCCTGATATATATCATCATTGTGCGATGTAAACTATTCATTTAAACCTAGGTACAAGGTGTGACATAAGTAGTATCAAAATAAATGCATCAAATTTGGCATGTGTACTTTGGATATTTATAATATGTGGTCATTTAGTCAGAATGATAGTTGATTTTTAATTTCATTCTTGCCTTGCATGTCTTTGATAGGAGTATTGCTATCTTTTTCCATTCTGATATTTGGAAAACCTTGATAACGCATTCTATGACTACTAATATATCTATAGTGCATTATAGGGGCACTCATAAGGAATTCTAATGCACTCATAATACCTTATGATCATGCTTATAAAAACCTATATAATGCTTTGTATATATGTAATGCTAGTACTCATCAGCACTCGTAACGCATTATAGATTTAACAATTAGTAATAATGAGTTATAAGCACGAGTACGAGCAAAAACATTCACCTTCTGATACAATACAAAAATGCCATTGTGTGAATTGCAGCATCCTCTTATGTTGCATTTCCTCTTTGCATCACTAAGCATTACGTGTCCTTGTAAGCATGTTCATAAAGCATTATGAGTGCATTATAATACCTTATCCCAAAGTGTTACCAAAACGATTTGTGATGCTTCACCATTGGCAAGTTAAAACCCACTCATGCACCACATTTAATAAGAGTCCTGGTAAATTCTGAGGTGTAACCGTTTGCTTCATAATCCAGCCTAATCTGCCTCTTTTGGCACCAATGCACCGGATTATGGCACAATATAATTATCATTTTTCAGGAAGAAGCAAAACCTCAGATATTAGCTGCCAATTTTATCACTGTAGTACATTTTGTGAGCTATATGCTTCATTTAAGGTATATTTTCAGCCAAAGTTTAACCCTACCACAATCATGAATCAGCATAAAATGGTTGACAAATATCACAACACTGGAAAAAGATTCTGTACAAACATGTATTAAGTCCTGTTAAGGCAAGGGTGAATTTTATGGTGGCCATTGTTTGCCACTATCTCAAATAGGATAATCTAACATCAAATATAGATTTATATAATATATCTAATATATAATATAATATTTCATTTATATTTGTGTGGAAAAATAATTAAATGGATACAAATTAATGTCTATGTTTTCTCTACTTTAAGACAGAAATAATTTATTTCTGTCTTTATTCATTATTTTGCTCACAAATCACAGCTGTAATCCAATTGTTTATTTTATTTCCCCACTTTTTTCACTATTTTCTTTGTTTACATCCTTTGTATTGAAATATTTATCTATTTTCTGATTCTCCTATTTAGTATTTTTTACTAATATGCTAATGACGTCTGTCAATCAAACAGCACTGGGTGGACAGACAGAGCAATTGTGTAACAATTTAGCCATTAGCAGAGCACAAAAGAGATAAAACAAGGTTAATGTTAGAATTGTTTTTAAGATGTCAACATCAGTTTGCAAACTTAGCTAGCAAACATTAGCTTGTTAGCTTTAGTCTAGCTATGATTAGGTAATCAAACTATTAGGAAAATATTAAAAATTATTAATTAAAATGAATAAACAATGAATGGATTAAAGCTGTGATTTGTGAGCACAATAATACATCAAACAGAAGAAAATATTTTAAGTACAGAAACAAATATATATATTTATTTGTACCCATTTAATTTTCCACCCAAATATATCAATTTATTTTAATTATCTATATTTGATGCTGCATTATCCTATTTAAGATTGTGACACACAGTGGTCACCATAAGTTTGGCCCAACAAAAATCGTGGTATTGTCAAAAAAAGATGAATGCCTGCTATGGAGGAGAGAGAACAACAGGAACTTCCTCCCCCGGCTAGTCAAGGACTTTACTCCACACAGAAAACTTGACATTCAGTTAATTGACATTGACATTGATAGTTCCTGAACTGTAAGAAGATTATCAAACTCTGATCAGAATAATCAGTTCAATTTCCTTTCTGCCATCTAGGTATCTGTTTAATCTCTCTCTCTCTTAGCATTAGCTTAAAAGTCCACTGGACTTAAACAGCGATTAGATCAAATGCCTTCTTCTTGGCACAGAGGTTTGAGACGAAAGATTAAAAAAAGCAAAATGATAGTAATTTATGAAGCTTCTGATTTGCATAATCTGCATATCTGAGCCGTGGTGTGTGAATAATTGTCAGACTCGCCTGGGGTTTTATCCTCTTCTACAGTGAGGACTCTTATTATGAAAAGCTCTTGCTCCGCCTCTCAGGGAGAGTCTGCTCACTTGTCTTTGATTGATCACACTGTCGCAGTACAAGTACCCTTAGGAACTGCAATGCATTTACAGATTTCATCCTCAATTAAAAATTTTTTTTGCACAATAATAATGCACTCACAATGTGCTTATAATGGTCTTATGATGTCTTAAAGTACTTTATGAGAACCATTTCAAGTAAAGAGTTACCATTTCTTTTTTTTATTAATATTGTTCCGGAAACAAATGGCCGGCATTTTCAATGTTTTCAATCTTAGACACTTAAAAATATATGCTTGCTGTTGATAGGAGAATATTCTCATCGAATAAGCATGTGGTTATACTCAAAAATCAAGATTTCTATATGAAATATATTCCAAGTGATTGCATCAGTTAAGTCTCTATCCCTGTCCCTGTTTTTCTTGATTAACATGGCTGCTTTTGATTTCCTTGGATTGCCAGAAGTGTGCTGATTGGGATGGGAGCACAGTTATGACAGATGAGTGGCAGAATGTAGTTATAGTGTGTCTGTTCTCTTAGAGTTTGTAGTTTTTCTAGATGATTACTGACTGTGTGACTAATGCCCCTTCCAGTCTCCTGTGCTGAAGACCCAGACAATCACAATCTCAGACATCACCAACTCCCTGAGAGGAACTGTGGCTAACAAGGAGGTTCCCCTAGTGCACACAGAGACCAAGACCATCACATATGAGTCAGCACAGGTGAGGGGCATTCTGGGAATTGCATTACAAAGCGAAAAACATGACAGTTCCCTGCTCTTGAAATGTCTGGAAAAACGTCTTGAATTATCAAAATTTAAGGCTGTAAAAGTATTCAAATGTATTTATGACGTATGCTGATAAGACTTAAAAATCTTGCCTAGTTCAGCTTTTGCTGCAATCATAAAATTAGATTGAGGTACTCACAGAGTCTATATTTGATATTTTAGTCAAGGCAGAGTTGGAAAGTAAGACAAAAGTATACTTTGTGAATGTTTTTTCTTATATTGTATCACATTACTGTACTCTCGGTTGGTCACAGTCAGTTTGATCCCCAAGCTCGTCCACTCCTAGATCAACACGGAACTGTTTTAATACAATATGCAAAACACGTTGGACTTCATGTGAAATCTGCGGATACTCTTGTTTTTCTCAGAGGGTCTTGTCTAACTTTGAAAAGGTGTCTGTCCTGCAGCCGGCGGACAGTCTGGCCGAGAGGGACTCGGGAGTGCTGCTAAGCGCCCAGACCATTACCTCCGAGACCGTCAGCACCACCACCACCACCCAGATCACCAAGGTCCGCCAACACTTCATCACGACAGCCAGCTTCGCCAACAGGCTGTCAGTCGATAGCAATCAATAGAGTAAATTACCGCCATTCTGGGATGCATCTGTATTTCCTATGGCTTGTGCCAGCAGTATTGACTCGTCACACAATATTTTAACTACCTGATAGTGAATGACTGGAAATGGAGACTGTGCAGTTAAAGCTTTTCCAAATCAGTGAGTTTTCTGTGTGAGATTCTTGGCGGCAGAAAGCTACTTGATGCTGCCTCAACTGTATATGGAACATATACGTGAATGACTAGTCTCAATCCCAAATGTGTGTGTGCTTATATATAAAGGTGGGGGTCGGGGGGGTTTTCTTTGGTCCATAACCTTTTACGGTTTGTAGTATTTTAGTCTTTGTTAATGTTGATGCTGCCATCACCCGAATTTCCCTCCTAGGGGTAATAAAGTAAAAAAATGCCTGCATGTTTTTATGTCTTATATTCTGAGGCTGTTTCCCCTCTCTCTTCCAGACAGTGAAAGGAGGAATCTCTGAAACTCGCATTGAGAAGAGGATCGTCATCACCGGAGACACTGAGATAGATCACGACAAGGTCAGGACCGATAATTCTCTCTCATGGATAAAATTCGTAATGTTTGCACATGCAAATCAAATGTGCACACCTGTACACACCGCCTGCACACCCAGCATTAACATAAATACACCCCTAATTAACCATATATGGCAACAACCTTCCCTTTAAATGCTGCAGGAAATGTCTGTCTGTTCTACACTGAACATGCCTCAAACTAAGAGACACAAGAATTTGTCTGATGCAGAAATTTTGTTTACTGAGGTTGAGGCAGATCAAAATACTTTTTGTGGTGCAGTGGTGGATTAGCAAGCAAAAAATGTTTTGCCTGGCAGTAGGTGAGAGCTGCAGTAAACTTATCTGCATGCAGATGTTCTTCATTGGTAGAAATTTCCAAAATTGTTTGACCTGAAGACTTAGTTATGGTCTTCAAGAGCGACATTGCTGCAACAGGCAGCGCAGTGTTGCATTGTTCTATGCTCATATGTCCTTTGTTATGTGCTTGTTTTGTTTGGTATTCCAAAAATGCACAATAAAAAAAGAGTGGCAGCAGCCTGTCTGGTGGATCAGATACTTTGGACCAACCACTTGCCTGTTGGTTGAGAGGTTGGTGAGAGGAATCATCAGCCGTGGCTTTAATGTGGATAGCCCTGGTCTCCTGTAGTGATAATTAATCATCATTTAAATAAATGTCTCTGAGCCTAGTACATCCAAATATAACAAAAGCTACACTCCCTGTAGGTGAAAGCCTGCTGAGCTGTTTTGCACAATGAATGTG
The DNA here is from genome assembly GCA_900660455.1 of Gephyroberyx darwinii. NCBI lineage: Eukaryota > Metazoa > Chordata > Actinopteri > Trachichthyiformes > Trachichthyidae > Gephyroberyx > Gephyroberyx darwinii. The sequence continues at coordinate 3,114 of CABFOQ010000991.1, read as the reverse complement.
TCCCATGCCCTGTTGTGCAGCAGAGTGGGAAAACTGTATGTATTACTGAGTCAATGAAAATATGGCTCGATGGTCCGCAGGCATTATGCAGCTCATGGCGGCGTTGCGAAATGCCAGACCTGTCCCCAATCTCTTGTTAAAATTTGCCAGCGGCCAGTATCCCTGCACCGAGATGGCATTACCGCGCTGAAGAAAGTTGGTGGCAGAAGTCTAACAAAATAGGCTCTGGAAAACAAAATCTAGTGAGTAGCCGCTCATTCCTCTCAGTTTAAAAGTGGGTGTGCTCTCTGAAAACGCACTCCCTCACAATGCGGAATGCTCCGAATCTTCAGTCAAAGCCATGTTACACACACCACAATGTCTTTTATATGATGGAGTTCGAGGCCTAAATTGTCTACACCCCGAATATCTACACCAATTCTAATATTTAAAATGACCGTTAAGCCTTTTAACTCAGTATGCTTACATGGTGGATAAAAAAAATTCTTGGGAAGTTTTACACAAACCAATCAAAAAATTATTAATCAATGGAACAGTTGTGTTTACATATCAAGTAGGTCTTTTCCACACAGACAGAAGGTGTTTTTATTCTTCTCACGAACCCTACTATTCAACACCCCTGGTCTGATGTTGGTATCTTTCTTCCTCTCCTCAGGCTCTGGCCCAGGCAATAAAGGAGGCGAAGGAGCAGCACCCAGATATGTCCGTTACCAAAGTGGTGGTGCACCAGGAAACAGAGATCACCCCCGAGTAAGATGGACTGAACCCTGAGGAGGTGAGTAATCCACGGCGAGACACCACCATCAACCACGCCTCGCCGTCCGTTGTTCTGTTCAGGACTTTCAATTGGACAGTTCCACTCATCGGACACGTCATTTTCATGCGTTCACCATCATGTTAACCATCGTCTTGGCATGAGTTGGGAATTCAAACTGTCGGACTTGGTAAATGTATCTGCCCATTTGCCAACCCTGCCAAACCCACGTCTTGAGACAGAGCACCACAGGCAGACCCAATAATCTACGAGAGCTCTGTCTTCTGAGATAAATGGATACAAATGGGCAGAGGGATGGAGTATATTTACTGCCTCTGCCCTGCACTGTAAATCAGTTGGTAACTGCTAACTGTGTCTTCTTATACCTGCACAAAAAAAAAAAATGCCTGCCTTCTGGTTCTGTGGGTTTACAAGCAAATCCTGCGCTTTGTTGTGGCTGTATTTACCCTTTTACATGGGGAATGCCACAGAGCACCTACAGGATTGCTTTTTAAAAGAACACCGTCAATGGTTTTATTAAGACTTCACTAAAGTGGTTAAACGCATTGCATTGTTCTAAACACACCCATAATGAGCCATTGAAAAAGTAATGGTAGCAGTCACCACCATAATTACACCACCAAAGCAATTACCGGCTACAGTGACATAAAATACTAAACAGAGACTAAAAACAATTCTGTAAACATTGCAATGGTGATAATCATAGTCGGATTACATTCTGGCGATCAGTATTATGTCTCAATTAATATTCTGTAGTATTGCTCAAGCCCAGCTGCAAGTCTTTTCAGTTTCAGTGCATGGATTTGGTTATAACAGTTTGCTAAAGTCCATTCCAACATGAAACAAGGCACCTCAGCATGAGGTATGTTAAATAGTGGTGTCCATGTGGCTTTAATTGTGGCCTTGTTTGTGCAAGTTAAAGCGTCCAGATTGGGAGTCTGGTGCTGTTTAGCCGGCTGCCAGGGTGGTATGTAAACACAAGCGGGTCTGCCTCCCGGTCTGTCTCTCCAATGGGGAAGTGCCCTCCCAATGAATTGACACTAGGTCCAAACCCTGCCTAGCTTTAAAGGGTGTTTAAACCCTCAGCACGGTCTTGCAGACCAAAGGCAGCGCCATGGCTAACCAGCTAACTCCTCCTTGAAACATGGAAAGGTGAGCGTCCTTGGCTAACACTCAACTGCTGAAGAAATGCACATCTTAGGATCATTGACAAGTGACTTATTGAGTTAATGTATTGACTTTCATAACTCACGCACTGTATTTATACTAAAAACCCAAGTTTGAACACACATGCTTGGAGACCAGAAGACCAGCATAATGTTAGGACACAGATTTGTTTTGGTTTAGAGTTTGGTTAGAGTTTTCTGGCTTGATTTTTATTTAACACATCCGGAGGCCAAACACACCTTGACCAACTCGTCTCAAAGAAGCACATGCCTTGTGAGATAAGTTGAGTGTTTTTGATCAGCTAGGAGTTGATTAGCTAAGAGACTACTCTAGACAAAAACACAATTATTTGCATTTTCTGGGTTGCTAGCATTAGCAGTGTGTTAGGGGACATACAGTATTATTTGCTTCTGGTAGGCTGCTAACTATCAAGGAACTTTAAGTAACTTATCTGTAAGACTTAAAAATATACAGTATTAGGTTAGCCAACTACCTTTTTGCTACCAGTAGTCATCCAGGAGGGTCTTTGTGGAAGACATTATTGGTAGGCTGCTAGCTATATATTTGTAGTGTGAGCAGTGTGAGCAATCTCATCTCTTTTTGTGGGAGGAGTTAGCTGGTTAGCCCCAGTGCCGCCTGCTAACCTGTAAGACAGCAATGAGGGCTTAAACACCCACGTAGCCCCTGCGCACAAGCACCTCTCTGTTTGGCTTACACACTCAATCAACTTCACCATGTTTACATCCAAGTGAAGCCTGAGAACAGCCCTAACATCCCCCATCTCCAACCGAGGCATCTTTACTTTTTCATGAACCCCTGCATGTTCCACTGCCACTACAGTGCCCTGCTTCTTCAGACATTTTCGCCATCACCGGGCCACATCTAAATGCAGCTTCCTTTCTTAACGTGGTTACTCTAGTATCCTGGTTTTGACATTGTTACAGGGTTAATATATATCCATATCCATATATCCTTTGATATCTTTTTTTGTCATTTTTATTTTATGGTGTACTGTACATAAATAAATATACAAATGTGAGTTTTTTCCATTTGTTTCATGCCTTCAGTACTCAAAATACTTCTTTTGCTGATTTTCTTATCTGTTCAATCAGGCGGGCGAGAGGCAATTTGAATCCACTAAAAATCTCTTTCTTTCTCTCTCTCCCACCTTA
>CABFOQ010000990.1:0-13298 GCA_900660455.1 Gephyroberyx darwinii | reverse complement strand
TAGAAACGAGCAAGTTGCTAGCCCGCTGAGTTAGCACACACAATTTGTTAAGCGGACCTTTAGACTTCATGGCCTATTGTGTGTGAGCTTCACAGAAGTTCAATTCACAAGGGCTTTTTAAACTGTAGGGTCAAAGGTGAAATACTGCAGAGTTTCTACCATGGGTCAACTTCAGCTTAAATGCAGCTGCTCCTTTGGCTTCTCGTTTTGCCTCTAGGGTCACATTCACATCTACCATGCCTTGGGCTAAGTAGACGTCACTGGTGAAACCAGTGATGTGAAGCTACTGACTACCATACTGCAAGAAATCTTATTCTTAATATCCATCTTAACAAGTCATTTTTACTCAGTCTATACATTTTGTTTTTCCCAATGGGGTGAGATCTTTCGACTTTTTCTCAATAGAACCTGACTTGTTTTAAGAAGTTTAAGAACTTTTTTAAATTTACTTGAATGAAGAAACGGGGAGAAGAAAAATCTTTGAAATAAGTGAAACTCTATTGGAATGTATTGGAATTACCTCAATCCATTGGCAATTCTTCTCAGCTGGTGAGAAAGATTAAGATTTTAAAACTGAATACAAGATCAAATGACTTATTTCAAGATGAATAACAATAATCCATCCAGTTAGCATTCTATTAATGTGGACAGACCCCTAATATTCTTTTTTATTTGTTTGGTTTGTCTTAACCTTTATTTATCCAGTGAAGTGAGCATACAGTCACACACATTGCCCAGTACAATCACATACTTCTTCTGAGAATCAGAGTGGATACCAGACTGGGTCCTCGCTTTATAGTCCAAGAGTTATTTTTAAAATTGCTTGAAAAACAGTTATCATTGGAGTCAAGGGTCTGTTTTAAAGAGAAGAAAGCCAACATGCTTCTTATGGCCAAAGGTTAAAAAGCCTTTATTGTTATGGCTGACCCACATGTTTTGGCAAAACTGACTTCATCAAATTTTCTACTGCTGGCCACTGAGCAATTGACCTCAAAGTGTACACCCTACCCGCTTGGTAGAGTAAACACTCAGACATGTTTGTGCATATTTGATGCTTTTTTTCTGGGTAATTTGGCTTGCACCTATAGCACCTCGGATGATCACATCTGGCAAGCAGGATTCAAAGTCAGCAGGTAGTTAAACAAGCCCATTTGGATTGAAGTAAAATGATGATGTTAACATACACATATCTTCAGTAGTCTTTCCATGCGTGCCATTCAAAAGCATGTTGCTCGAACCAAAGTAACTGTCAGTAACTATACAGTCATATAAAAGAAGAGAGACAAAGTTATGCACCAACCAAACAACCTTTTTGAATTCCAGCAGATATGATGACTTTGTTTGCCTTTTCATTTGTGAAATTTTGTCCATTTTCCGTCCATTTATGCCAGCTTGCTGTCATTTTCAGCCTTTTACATCATTGTGTGAAGACATAAAAGTAAACCAACCTGTGTTGCTAGGCAAAGACACCGCAAATCATCATTAAATTAATAGGTGATGCGCACACAGAAGCATTAACATTTTTCCTCAACATCTGTCCTAATAATGGCCTCACTTATGAAGTGAAAAAACATAATTACTCCTTCTCTATTTCCAAAACAAATGCCTATAGAAGTCATTTTGAATACCTATTTGCAGTGTTTTGACATTTCAAATCTGTATACCTGCAATTAAAATCAAAACAAAAATGAATTTCCTGAGAGATGTGAAATGTGAGGACTTGTTTGCTGTAGAGTTAAATAACAACAAGTGATGTCTCTCACATTAAATGTAGCTACATGGCTTCTAAATGCAGCACTGCTCTTTCATTTTTGCATAGGAATGGATACAAAGTTAATGCTTTGATAGTGAGACTAACTTAGCAAATCATTATTTCTCTGCTGATATTAAGAATTTCGTGGCAGATGGAAGTCATGATACACTTAGGGCTCATAGTATACACAAGAGAACCACTTACATTAGCTGGCTTGCTGCTCATCCTCCCATCACTGCAGTATGTGTGGGATGCTGCGCCTCACATTAACACTATTTCTCTGGATGCTTAACACCCACATCCAACATCTCTGGCAACCACATTCTCTCATTTTCAAGTCTCCAGTACCTTTACAAAGGCAGTGGCGTGCGTACTACAGCCATAGTCACGCTAACATTTCCTTTGTTGATATCATGGACCATAATAACATAATCTCTCTCTTTCGGTCTCTTTATCCATTCTGTCTTTGACACACAAACACACCTACGCAAACACACTCACAGACACGCACACACCATCACACCAAACCACCCACCACAGATATCACGCCATCATTTTTTTCGAGCCAACTGAGCCATCTATCTTTCGACGTGTCACCCAATTAAAGCTTTTTGGTCATGATGAACTGAACCAATTAAGCAGTGCACTTCTGCTTGGGCAGAGATGCATCTCTTAATAGGAGAGATTCATTCACAAGAATTCCATGTCCGTATCGCCTCTCCACCTCATTATCATGCTGCTATTAGCCATCACTCACATCAACCAGTGCTCGCACTTACACCCAGCAAATCCATGGGGTTCAGTGAATCATAATGCACTAACACCTAGTAATTGGAACACAACAGTGAACACTACAGATTTTTGTGGGTAGTCCTTGTATGGAATTGTCCTCCAGTGTATAAAATTAGATAGTATGGGTTAAACAGCATAAAAGCCCATACCTGACCCTGGTGGGAAAAGTAAGAACAGGTCTGGAGGCGTAACAATTAACCTGGTGAAACCAGTGCTTCTATACTGTTGTCTATACGTCTAAATGTTTAACTAAAGATTCAGAGTCAAGTCAGGTTGTGATTTAGAGAGGTACACACACAAGGTACAATATGCATGAATACCTTATAAATATGTTACCAGAGAGTTGAATCATGGTATTAACATCCAGGACACATTGCCTTCCTAAATGTTAGAAAGAAGTTTTTTCTTTTGTTTTCATGCAATCTAAGTGCAACAGTTATAACTCTTACAAGTTAGTAATTAGCAAACTATAGTATGTATAATGTATAGTACTAGTCTAGTGTAGCATAGTAAATTATAGTGAAATATTATATCCTCAAAGCATCCAAACATCCAAATTAGATTGTTCCTATTTTGTGTTGTTGTGTCTCAATGATGATGATATTAGCGCTCGTTTGGAGTTTCCCAACATCACTTGCATAACAATGTTATCACAGGTTAGGCCTCTACAGTACAATTTTGAGAAACACTGCAGAAAATTCAGTCTAATTTGTGAAACCTATCAACTCACAGGGCACAGTGATTGACTGCACTGCTATAGGCAACCTAGGATCATATAGAGTTGCAAGCCATAAAAATCAGCATCAATTATTGGTGTACTGCATTCATTTTTAAAAGTAAGATCCATCCCTGTGACCCCCTAACTTTTCTCCACTGGCCGTAAGGCCCCCAATCTCATGCAATCTCCCTTCTCTTTCCCGTTGTTTCTCCGCTGTTTTGCCACCAGCTCTCTCTCTCTCTCTCTCTCTCTCTCTCTCTCTCTCTCTCTCTTCGAAAGCCTGTATGTTAAAGATCAGCAGACACTCCAGCTCCTCATTTCTGCCTCTTGGATGGAGCCTTGGGGGGTCCTGGCTAGCCTCTGACACTGGGAAAAAAAAGACAAGGAGGGAAGCAAGGGTATCTAAGAAGAATTGACTCCGCTGTACTCTCTTATTCATTCCTCTGCATGAAAAAATGTAACATCTCAATAAGGATTGACTTTTTGAGATCAATCATCTTCTCCTCCTTACACTCACTTTTCCAACCTCTGAGTTCAACAGAAAACTTTGTTCCCTTGAGATAAATTCCTGCTCCTCATTTATGATTAAAATGAATGCTTCTCATCTAGTTCACAGCTGACATTTGTTCACTAGAATGAAAATGCCCTCCCCCACAGCTCCCCCTATTTTCTCCCTCTGCCTTTCTATCTACCCCCTCCACACCCCTCTCTCTCTCTGTACAGGCCACATGCAGTTCTGAGGATTCTTTTGTGAAGCCCTGTATCCTTTTTTTTGTGCAATATAAATGGTCTCACACTTCCAACAGCTTTTGGCTCTCATTTCATTTTCCCACCAGATGGCAGGTTGGAGGCAGACACATTTCACATAGGGTACATGTAGACACGTTCATCAATCCATCATGCTCACTCCAATGTTAATGTGCAAAGCATTACTTAATTTGTCTCTGATGAGAGCATACTTAAAATGCTGACATCATGATGAAGTTTGTCAGTCAATATCTCTAACAATATACATGGCACAGCCTGTAAAAGTATTTTCATTATGTCAACTAAGAACCAAGGACTTAAATCACCCAATATATTTTCTAAATACCAGAATGTGTTCTTAGTTGCTATCAATCATTTTAAAAATTGTGTGTGACATTTTTCAAATGGCGGATATCATGGTTTTATCATGGTTTCATAGAATGACATGATTTAATCATTATAGGAAAATATCTTAAAATGTATATTATATGTATATGATATACATACATATACATATATTAAATAATGAATGGATATGAATCAAAACACTGTAGAAATAAGGCTGTGCTATGATGTTGGTTTTTTTCTGTCACATTCAACCCACACTGTACATTTTCTCTCCCTGTGGAACATCAAAGAGGTTTCAAGTATAATTTCATTTGAACATTATTTAAATCCTCATTTCTACAGCCTCATCTCTGCATAATGTTGTAGGATGTGAGACACTAACTTGACCTATCTGAAATCACATTCTTGCTTAGTGAGATTTCATAATATAAAGCCGACAAGGAATTGGCAAAAAGGAAAAAACAGAACAAATGGGAACAACAAAAAAATGTAGGAACCCCATGATTCTATTCCCCAGCGTCCAGCAGTATGTGTGAGGCTGTATGTGTTTGAGATATATTACGCAGTGTGTGGGGGTCATGGCAAACTAGAAATAGATTATTTTTATTTTCAAAGAAATGGCTGATATTCAAGTGCGTGTACAGAGACAAAGCACAAAGACAAACTAATCAAAGAAGACATCAACGGGAAGTAAAATACGATGTTGTCATATGGCGTATTATTCTCAACCAGGAGAGGCATTTGACAAATAGATGTCTTTGTTGGACCTCTGACTTCAACAGGGACCATATGGCGATGAAAATGGGAGATATATTGTATATTGCCACTTCTACAACACATGCATACATACAGCTGTGAATGTATAGAATACAATAACTATTCATCCATTGGAAATCATATATGACCTTGAAACAATTGCAAATACCCCCATTCTTGTGTGCCTTTGAAAATTCACCTAAACAATTACTCCACCCATGTATTTGTTCATTCATCCATTTCTTCTACAAGAGTGGCCATACCCATGTGAATATTGCATATAAATAAAAATGTAAGCCCCAAGCATAGCTATGTTATTTGTCCTGAGGTGTCTAGCCATTATCCCCTTTCTTGTGGTTTTTGCAGCATCATCTAGCATGCTCGCGAATTAATAGAAAAGGTATCTGTAGGTAGGTAACTGTTTTCCCTAGGCTTTTCAGAGTTCACTTCAATCACCATACTAGACAAACTGTGTTTTTCCCTCCAAGACCCAAATGTATGCATTTCACCAGAAGGGTCAGGGCGCAGGGTCTGTCAGTGACGCCACCCCTGGACCCAGTCGAGGTTCAGTGTCTTGCTTAATGGCATTTGAACAAGGATGGGAACATATTGGGCTATATTAGGAATCGAACCTGTGAACATCCAATTATGGGATGCTTCCTCTAGCCCCCAGTCGTAGCTGCTGCCCCAGTGAGATTAATCACAAATATTTGACACCTACAGCTCATCCCATTATCTTTCATGCAGTTCCAGTAAGTGGAGGAAGTTTCCAAGACCCCTAGGGCAGGGAAGTTCTTGCATCAGGAATCAAAGGCTCCAGAAGTGCAGTTAAATAGGGCAGCACAACAGCTGGCTTTTCTCAGCAGAGATTTGAATACATATTTGATGACTGTATAGTATCCAGGATAACAGACTCATACTTTGGCAATATTACATGGTTTTACCATCACAATAGCTATTGTGTGAGGTAAACAAAGATGTGTAAACATCAACACCCCACCTTGCTAGAGCTGCTGTCGCTGGTATACACCTTTTGGGGGGGTAGGAGCTGCTAAAAGGACACATCAGTGCATCTGGGTGCTAACATCTGGACACGATTCTGTGTAAATTGTACAACTACTGTTAAATGTTTTCACCTGAATTAACAGAAAGTGATTCATTTAGTGGCTGGAAAAGCATAAGGTGTAAACAATGTTCCACATGCTGGCTGGAAAACTGCTTCAGCACTGGAGATAGACTGAAGGAAAACAGTGGTACCATATACCCTTGGATGGGTGCTTCCATACAAAGAACCTTACCATACATTTTCAGCATGGTTGACCCCGGTGGGAAACAAACTCCTAACCTCTATCCATTGAGTTATACAGGATCACAACTGGTACCTCAACTGCATGCAACAGTGAGTCGCAGAACCTCTACATTTCTTTTAGTCAGCTCTATTGGTGCAGTGGTGTGATTTGGGAAGTGTGACATCCCTAATGGGTGCTGTACATTATAATGTCTAGTACTTAATTGGTCCTGTGCAGCTCAATGGGTAGAGCATGACACTAACACTAGCAGGGTTAGGGGTTCCATTCCCTGTGTACCTCAATGGGTAGAGCATGACATTTGCCGGTTTCCGACCACAGGAACTATCCAGGGACTTAGGACTATTGGCACTTAGTTCCAGGAACCTTTCCCACCGGGGGAACTAGCCCGAAAAGGTTCCTCTGGGATAGTTCCTGGCCCCCCAAAAAGTTCCTGCTTTTCGGGCTATGAACTATCCAGGTGGAGTTGCAGTACTGAACAATGCTAATTGGTCAATACAAGCTACGCAAACATCATCAAGTCCGCCAACCACCATGTTTAAATACCGGCTTAAACATCGGCTTGTTCAATCGCTGTTTCAACTTCGGTGCATCTTGTTTCCAAAAAAACAATTCTAATATCATGTTCATACCAAAGCAGTGTTGGAGCAAACTGTCCAATTTTAAGTTTCACTAAAAAGTTTCACGGAGACTAATCTCGCCGGCAGAGAACATAACAAGATGCACGTGAGGAGCAGCGTTAGAGATCAATTTAGATCAATTTCTATACATTGACCAACTTTTTATTTTGTGGCAGATCAACACCATAGCTGCTTGAACTTCCTCCATGTTTATATTCCTGGTATTATAAGGCACTTTGGATAATAGCATCCACCAAATAACACATGAATGTAGGCTGCTATTGACCTTGAACATATTTTGTCTGCAGGGTAAGAAAACCATAATGATTAAATGTCTAACAGAATGTGTTCTTCCACACATGTAGTCATTGTATAAGTTACATTTGTAACTCCAGACAATGTATTGAATTGACAATGTATTGACATTGAATGATTCCACCTGCAGGAGGAATTCAAAATGTGCTCTCATTTCAACATTATGAAGGAACGAGGAATAATCTGGCAACCACTTGATTAAGAGAGACAACTTTTGCTTTGTGTTACACTATGTGTATTCAGGTCTACTTTGCAACATTTCCAAGAGAATAGCCTGCCAACGTCTTACTAAGGGAATACTAAGGGAAGAAACAGCACATGACTTACACAATTGCTGCCACGGTAAACGATCCAAATCTCATCAATATCAACACGCTCTGTAAGGCCCCCCAGCTTCTTTCATTCACCATTCATTTCAATACAATGTGGATATTTGTGACGTCAACATGTTTTATCATTATTATTTTTTGAAGACATTTGAAAATTCAACATGATGAATATCTGCACTAGATCATAATGCTATTAATTAAAGATGTATGAATGGAGTTCCATGTGTGCATGATTTTACTCTTTTCTATTGTGTCTTGCAGAGCCCAGCTCCTCACCTTGATGTGTACAAAACTAAACTGGACCATCTCCCGTCATCTTTTGTTAATCGCAGTGTAAGCATCGTGAACATTTCAACAACAAAAAAAAAAGAAAGAACAGAACAGAAATCAGCAGCTCTCTCCCAATGATCTCTCCATACTTGGCTTATCTTTGTCTCAAGGCTTTCTCCAGAGTTTAAATAACGTTATTAACCTTATTAAACCTTATTAAATTTCCATACCATGGGTTTCTAAACAAAACAATGATGCAACTTGTAGAAACAAGAAGATTGCAAAGGTCTAACACATAATAAAACAAATGCCTTGAGTAGTGGGATCTCAGAATGATGTGTTATTATATAGAACTCTACTGCACATTTGTAATTCAAATTATACAGATTATATATGTTGACTGTGTACTGTTAATGCCCACACAATTTAATACAGTATAATTGTGATATAAGAGCTAAGGCATTTCTAGTTCTCCCAGGCCTGTTGGAGTATAGCAGAAATTCATGCTCTGTTGTAATGATGGATGCAATTGACTCTGAATTGCCTCCATTGCCATTTAATGGTTTGTAATCAGAGATGTCGAGGTGCAACTTTATCATCCGCAACAGTGAGGGAGTGCCTTACCTGTTGTATTTCTCTGTCATTACTCATGCAAATAAACATAATGATTACAAATGAATAGTGACACAATGCCTCTGAGCTAATTGGACGTAGAAGTGGAAACCATTAAGGCCTCTTTTTTCTTTTTCTTTTTTAAAGGGGTGAGGTATGGGCAAACAGTGTGGAAAGACATGCTTATTATGTATTCAATTCACATGTTCCTGATTATTTGAAAAATAGTTGGATGACTGGTGGTTGGGTAATGCTGTTGTTCCACACACTCGAATGCCAAAAGAGTTGTTATGGATGTGCTCACTGCTTGTTTTTCTTTGAGGCGAGGTCACAAGCCCTGATTGTTCCAGACCTCCTACCAGGCACCACATGAGGTCCCTTTTATTGAGTGTTAGAAAGAAAAGAAGAAGAAAAAAAAAAATCCAACACAACCTGTCGTTCCTAAAGCAATATATTCCAAAGTGCTTTTAGTTCAATTACAGAATTCCCCATCCATTAATTATTGTATCTGTGGGAAACGAGTGCAGTGATTTTCCATTTGAACATATACAAACTATTAAATCAAGATCTAACATCCACCTGGTACTGGTGTAATAACTGATATAAATACCATCAAATAGTTTATCCATAAACATCTCCAATGAATCATTCATAAGGCAGCTCATTTTAGTTCATTTCTTGGATAGCAGAAGCTTCTTGACAAGTACATAATTATTAGTTACAACATACTGAGCTTGGCCCCAGATTTCTAAGAGCCGTTTTACTATGTTTGAAGCATCTCCTACAGTACTATACAATATAAGCAGATTTACAACCATAAGTGGAGTATTTCTACTTCCACCAACTGAAACATAGTGACTGATTTGAGAACAGTCCTAACACACCCTAATCCAGATGTTCCTGCCTGCTCCTGTGATGCTGTTGAACCTCCTCCAATACACATATCATCAAATGACCTACATGGTTGTCTCAGAGATATGCACTCCTTTTATTAAGTGCATAGTAAAACCCTTCATAGATGGTTGTGGTATGTTTAATCTGTGAAATAGGATATTTAGTGTTTCCCCTATCATCTTACATAATTGCATTATCATATCAAATGAATTTAAAATACAAAGAGCCATGTGTGTAATTTGCATTTGCAGATGAGTTGTATTTATAAAGCTAATCAGCACCTTCTTTCCAGTGTAAAAATATGTTTGAAGACAGGTGAAGGTGGTGCACATTCATACTAAGCTGTTTGGACTAGCTATATACCTGTACTACTAAACCATTCAACCTTTTCACCATAAATCTGAAAACACACTTATGGTTCTTCGTCTGTAATGCTGCAATCTACATAACAGCACTGATTCACAGGCAAGATGGTTTTCCTCAAATGATGGTGATGCTTTTTGCTGCACTACTTTCACTGAATTTGGATTTCAAATCAATCCTCAGTTATATGGACACACAGCTGCTAGAAAGAAAAAGAAAATCAAAGGGATCCATCACTGACCCCAATTTTCTGGGGCTACTTCATAATTCAGTTTGATCTGAATGCATTTCCCTGCCTTTCACAGCAAACCCTACTGATTCACTGCAGAATCACAGCCAGTGCTAATGAGAAAAAGACTGAAACTCCTTCAAAGTCCTTACCACACAATATAAAGAAACGTTTTTTTCAGGCCACATCTTCATGCAATTTCGTCTTTAAATGAATAATGTGCACAGAGCAAAAGTAATTTTGCCTCTAAATTACATGTCTGCTTTCAACAAACTTCAGAATCAGATGCTTAATTAAGGTCTATTTGGATGCTTCATACATCTTTTATGAGCAAATATGCCATATAAAGGTTAGTAAAATGGGGTTTTGCAATATTTGGCTACGCTCCTGATGTACGGACTGTTTCACCTCTTTTTACCGCGTGAATTAACTCATGAATCATTCACAAAGCATCTATGAAGGAGTGGGACCAACACAATAAATAAATAATCTTGCTAAGCCACTTCAAGGTGTTTGTGTATTGGATCCAACACATTTTAATGTTTTTTTTTATATATATTTTCACAAAAGCCTGAAAATGCTGTGTTATGCCTCCATCAATCCTTGAGACAGACACATGCACACAAATTGTTACGTGCTGTTTTGCTCCCTCTGTCTCACTGCAGGAAGAGAGCTGGATGCTAAAGGTGTGCAGCAATGATCATCACTATCTGGTGAGTTCTGCCTGCAATACCATGGCAACGGAAGGCAAATGTGACCATGAGACGTGTCCCGGTAACTGGCAAACTCAAAGGCACAGCCTTTCAAGGACTTGGAGTAAACAGACACATTTGCCCAATGGAGTGGAGCTGATAGGTGTTCCATGTTCAGGGTCTATAACTCATTTTCAAAGCACTTTCACATTTTTTTTCTCTTTTTGGCAACTCAATGTCATTCCACCCTCCCTAAGTTTGGTGAAGTACTATCCAGGAAACTTATCTAAACTAGAAAGCCAGAAATGTCAGCACCAGGCAAAGTAACCTTTGAGTCATTGATACTGATCAACAACCCTATCAAACCCCTGCAGATAAATGATGGTCCTTTTGGGCTATGGGGCAGTAAAAATCCTTTAACCAATACATTTATTCATGTTTACTGAGCTAGTTACTAATACAGCTGTAAATGCTGTAATTACTTGTGTTCATGACAAAGTTTTCCCTTTGCCAGAACTTCCTCTTTTGATGCTTGTTATATGGCTGTCAGGGAACATTGATTTGTTATTATTCATATCAGAGCAGAGAGGGGATGCTTACATCACATCAATAAAAATGAACCGGGAATTCATTACCTTTTAAATTGTTATAATAATTATTTTAAATATCACTTTAAGCAGTTATTTTAATTCTTAATCTATCCGGGCAACCTTTGCATTTTAATCACATTGATAAGAATTGTTTTATATTTCCAATTCCCATTTTGAAATTTGATTAATTCCACTTAATGACTTTTCAAAGAGGTGAGGTGAACTTGTACGTCCTCCCACAGGCAGAGGTCCCTGCTGACTCTCCAGTTGCCTCCTAAATCATTTCTCGCTGAAGGGCAGCAAGGTTAAGCAGGTTCAGCAGCGCAAATAAATAATAAATTCAATAAGGGTAATTAAGAAAGCACATCAGACGAGCAGCATACGACCTCCCGGCCCTGTGCAAGGCCCCGGACTTAAAACCCTGGTGCCTGCCCTTTTTCTTTTCTTTTTTAAAGAGCTTCACGACTCCTCCCACACTCCAATTTTAAGCCCTTTTTGTAAGATAAGAGAATCATTCAGTTCTTCCCTGATCATCTAATTATTTAACATCAGAGTGGGATGATTTACTCTTCTAATGCATGGTCTTCTGTTGTCATTGTTAGAAATGTCTGTCAATTGAATAGTGCAATTTGTTTTTGTTGACACCGGAGATGAACACTTCACGTCACTGCTGTACATCCATGTCAAGAAAAGGCTTAATAGGCATCCCATGGGTCTATTCCTATTGATCTAGTTGATGAAGTACACTATAAGGAACATATTACAGTGTACCAAAAAGAAAGATAATCCCAAAATAACAATGCCAAAAGCATAATGTGATGACTGTTGCGAATGACTAATCCCGTTCCATCAAGGCTGTGGCAGCTTTATTTGGCTAATTGATCCCCGAGCTTCAGCTAGGCTCTACGCTAGAGTATTCTCTTTCTATAAGAACTCATGTTCTCTTCTGTAGGCTACCTACAATGAGTTCACAAAATATTTATATGAAATAGACTGAGCAGATGAATTCACATTAAAGATGTGATCCCCCCTATTTCACCTATTAAATCCATCTCAGTCATGAGTATTCTCTGTGTAGATGATCAGTTTTATCTAAGTAATTGTTTGGTCACTGGAGTGAATTACCTTTGGCAGTAACACTACTCTCGCTGTTGCACCATTTGCCGATAAACTTCAACATTTTCCTAAGACTATAATGCCATTTCACTAGGCTGACAAAAACACAAAGGGTTCTAAAAAAATGTTTATTTTTGATGAATCAGTAAGATTGCATTTTACACAGCTGTTGTAATATCCTTTATGAAGCAAGTGAAATCGCAAAAATGTAAATTTGCTTTCAGTGAACCCAATTATATTACAAATAAAAATGTATTATACCACATTGTCTCATCTCCATCAAGCACCATCCCCAGGTGTCATGTTGAAAAATGTTTTTTTTTAAGAATGTTCCTTTTTTTATTTGACGGCCATGCATTTTTAAAATTATACAATGTGGTTTTTTAATAGGTTTCATGTGCCCAAGGGACCAAGGTAAACTTTTAATTCAAGTAAGAAAATGAAAATTACCATAACTGTAGTTAAGTTTTTTTTCCATTACAGCAACCAAATGCTTTCCATTTGGTGGGCAGATTGCAATACATTAATGCATTTCATTTTACATTCTACTGTGTTTGGATGTTTTAAGTCGATCCTGTGATAACGCTGTGATAAACTTCAAGACAACTGACTCTTGGCTCACAGCTGAAAGGGTGCCTTCAGCACTGTTAA
Organism: Gephyroberyx darwinii; assembly: GCA_900660455.1. NCBI lineage: Eukaryota > Metazoa > Chordata > Actinopteri > Trachichthyiformes > Trachichthyidae > Gephyroberyx > Gephyroberyx darwinii. Next base: position 196 of record CABFOQ010000990.1, on the reverse strand, counting down.
AGCCCTTAGTTGCTGATTCCAATTGTAATTAACTAAATGAGAATTAGAGCTGGTTAATTGCACTGCCTGCCATTAATCTACAGCCCAAACAGATTAAATCTGTCTATTTACAACAGCTGTATACATGCAGCACGTAATGTACTTACACCTCTGAGACCTGCCTCATTATATGTGTGTACATGTATGTGTAAGACAG
>CABFOQ010000989.1:15861-28698 GCA_900660455.1 Gephyroberyx darwinii | reverse complement strand
TATTTACAGCATTTTGCTACTGTAAACACTGCAATGTATGAAATGTAAAATAATTTAGGAAACTTTTACTTAGAGCAATTATTACTATGACTGTGTATTTAAAGATAATAAAAAAATGTGCATTGTGTTTTAGATAACCTGTTGATGTTGTTTTTTTAATTACTTAGTACTCAATACACTTTTCCTGGAACCACATCCTTATAATCTTCTTGGTTTAATGATGCAACAACAGGGAATGGAGGTGCAGTGCAGCAGGACTTCATCAGTAAAAAAAACTCTTATGTGAAATGCATTATGAATATATTATACGTACTGAAAAATGGATGCTCTCCTCATTGCTCATGGTACAGTGAGTCCTATAATGCAGCACGATCATTGCAAGTATTCACAGGTGGCTGATAGAAAGTGTTTGCAAAGTGCATCCTTGGGTGCAGGAGGAAATGGGGCACACATCCTGGCATCACCAGCTGCTGCTGTTATGGATGATGTAACTTAAGTATCTATAAAGCATGTGACCTAAAACCAGCTGCCATAAAGACACAGGACTACACTGCTGACCTGTGAACATCTGAGACGGCTAACCAGCAACCAATAGAGCTCTAAATGTTCATACTTGGATAGGTTTGATGCTCCTCATACGTGTCCGTGCTATCATCAGGAAGAGTCTTCATTCTTGCCACCATAAGATATCTGATCCTAGAAGCAGAACCTGTTTCCTCTTTCTCTTTAAATGAATGTGGGGAAAAAATAGCAACTGATACATTATTTGCTGCTCCCCAAATGTGTTTGTGATAAAATCACCCGACACGACAGGATAATCACAATTGCGCAACTCTAGGCTTCCTCCACATTACACTTTTGTCCTCCGCCCTCTGCCTGTTTGTTTACCCTGGAGAGTAAGTATGCTGGCCTGGTCTCACTGAGTGACGTGAACTTCCCTGGTGCTCTGGCTAACCCAGGACGGAAACCCTGTGGACTTCCAGAAATGCTTTCTCCTGCTCACACTTGTCAGGTCGAACACCAAGCCAAGCACATGTGTTTTTCCGTTTCGTTTACGTATCACCTTTTTCACTTCATGCTAGAATTAAGGAGAAGTACATACACGAGGGGGTTTTGATAGTAAGATTAATTACGTGAAATTGGATTATGGAGTTACCATTTGGAGCTGTCTGGCTTGGCAGGGGTTAGATAAGCTGCAAACTGCAAATCCTTGCAAGTTCCCACTGTCTGGACAAACCCGCGGTCTGGTGCGACTCTACTGACGCCTTCCTCTGAACCTGAAGGCTAGTGCACGTACACACACACACACAGCCAAACCACAGTGTCTTTCTCTTTCATTCCTTCACCAACTAGCACACACACTTACACACTTACCAATAACACCAAAATTCTAGATGCATTTGGCTGCCGAAATACAGACATATTCCTGGAAGTTTTCATTCCTTTTCTGTACCTGCTTAATCCTACTCAGGGTCATGGGGGGGCTGGAGCCAATCCCAGCATGCACTGGGCAGAAGGCAAGGGAACGCCCTGTCTCCAATCTTTGGATGACCATAGGCCATTTCTAGACTCTCCTGTTGCACGTGCACTATATTTTTCAGTTATCCTCATACAGTATGCACAGTGATACACACCCTACCTCGCCCACTTATATTCTAACTCCCGAGGATGGCAAGCTCATGAACAGGAGAACATTAACAGATTATGGTGATGTTTCAGGACACCATGCTGAGGGAATTATTTTTGCTCATAAGTACACCACCACTCCACATGAACCAGATGTGTGAGGAAAAGCGTCATGAACATTTTGACCAATTTTGGATTTTAAGATATACAATTTTTGTTGTGTAGATCACTAATTGGTAGGAATTTATAGAGAGCACATCCGAGCCAGAGTCTGACACCATGTTGTAGTCATGGAGCAAGTCGTATGGGATAGAGCTCTGTTGATATGGAGAAGAGTGAGCATCTGCACGTCCACATTATGATGATGAATGGGCCACAAGTTAATGGGTCTGACAGACAGCACTTATCTATTCCTCTGTGTCACATTGAGTCATAATGTACCAGAGGCAATAAACATACCTTACTGAAACTGCACAAAAGGCTTTTGGTGAAACAGAAAATAAGATATCTGATGCCACAATTGATTTGAGCAGAAAGTTTACTTGTCACTTTAGGGATACTTTTACACACAAATGCATATGAGTACATATTAGTAAGGAGATACATGTTATAGCAGGGGTTCTCAAACATGTCCATGCCAAAGTCTTTCAAATAGGCACACATTACGCCACAGAGCCCCATTTGTAGTCTCGGTGATTTTCACATTTTAACTTTAATTGAAGGATTCCATGCTATACAATGGGAGGAAATTATCTTTATTTATTATTATTATTATTATTATTATTATTTTATTATTATTATTATTATTATTATTATTTTATTGAGAAAATAAATCCTACCACCCTTCATCGTATGAAACCCTTTCAAAACCCACTGGATGAACCCAAATATGCATTCTGGCGAAACTGACAATAAGGCTGTTTTTCTTAGTTCCTGAAAAGTTCTCCATTTTGGCGATACAAGGTTTTCACTTGACAATGACGTTGTGGTTTATTACAGAACTGCATAACGATTTATACTGTAGTTCGAGAGATAACAGTGAAACCCCTCTCCGTCCTATCCCCCTTAGGACTTTGGGAACCATTGAGTTATAGGATGATGATGATGATGATGATGATGATGACAATGATGATTTCTTTGCTGAACAAATGAAACACAAATTGAAAAAAACACTCACCAGTAGTCTTGACAGTAGGTGGCATTAGAGAGGCCAACTCCATAAGAGGCCAATGTATATGCTGCTGGCCCTAAGTAGAGTAGCTGTACATGGGAGGAAGTACATACAGTACACAAGGAAACCACTGGGAGGGCTGTCATGAGGGCCAGACCTATTCCAACAATGTGCATAGGACATGATGAACTGGCTTGTCTGACTGTGGCTGGTCTTGACTGGGAGCTGGTCTTGTATGGGCCAAGTGTGAGAGACGCATTCCCAAAACCAGGTTAGCCGCTGTCACACGCACAGTGGAACTGGGAACTGGCACAATGTGCGTTAGTCAGTGGCTTACCTGCTTTTAGATCTCAAAACATTATATTGCCAACCCAACCAAACACCATCTGTGGAGTAATACATAAAAGGGCTTTGTAACAAAACAGCAATAAATCAGATGAGTAGTATCTCAAATTAATGGCATAATACAACTAGAACATTTTGGATAGATTAGAACATATACTTAACACTGAATTAAATAAGCTTAAAGAGAAACGTTATTAAGTTGTCAAATACCCTACATCCTCAGTGAATCCACGCTTTGATAAACTGAACGACAGCATTTGAACCTCAGCTGGCTGGCTAGATAGCCCATAATACTCAAATTCTAGATGCATTTGGCTGCCAAATTATTTGGCATGCTTTCAATCTCACCTGCCATAAACAAGTTCCAAAATGGTCAATAATTGAATGTAAAGAATCGTAAAACAAATTGTATATAAAACATAACGCCTCATAACACCATGTATATTTTGGATCTATTCATCATTACCTTATGGACGGAATAGAAAATAATGGCAGATAAAGGGAGCCACTTACCAGTTTCAAGTTTTCTTTTATAAGATTTTTAAATTTAAAAAATAGATATATTAATAACTCGGACAGGAGCCCATCTGCCATGCATCCAACCCCTGAAAATGTTTTTTCCTCAAAAATAAATCATAGCAGGCGCGTAAAGTTAGGCGTATTTTAGGAATACAGTGTACACCGACGCAGAAGTTGAGTTCACTTGCACTACCCCAACCCTGCCCACTCCCCTGCATCTGCAACCTGACCTGGTTATGCAAATAAAAAGAAACTGGCATCATGTAGAACCAGTGAATTGCCCAGTTGGATCTACATGACTCGCCCATCAAAGACAATTGACGAATAGAAACATCCCGAAGGCGGGCTCTGCACAGCGAACGGGTTTAGTAGATTTTTTAGAGTTATAGTTGGGGTGCGGCGCGTTCAGTTTTGCACGTCGTACATTAGGAATGAACCATTTTTACGTCGACAGTTTCCTGTACTGGACCATTATTTTGCAAATGCGAAAGCGACGAGGATGTATTTTCAATTAAATAAACGAAATACGTTGCGACGGTCGCCGTTGGCGGCGGGCGACGTGTATTTTAAGCCGGTTGTGAGAAAGGACGCCACTACCCCTACAGTTGAAAGTGGTTGAACTCGACTTACTTGTGTACAGTGTTGCCATGAGGAGAGTGTGGCTGTGCACGTACCAAGGATGCAGCATGACAGTGTGATCTGATGATGATGATGATGATGGGGGCAGTGCTACTGTAGCCCGTACAAGGAACAAACTCAATTATTTATGTCACTCTGACAGGAATGGTCGCTTACATTAGTTATCACTTTAAACAACCGCATAACATTATCTATAATGTTGTACTCCCTTACGAAAAAGAACAATAATAATGTTCTAATATATCTTTACAAAGATCACAGCAAAGCTATAACTATAAGATTATTATGGTGATACCATAGGAGAGTCCGTATAGGAATGTTATCGTCATTTCATTAGTGCTGACTATGAAGAAACGCAATCCCACGTTAATTTAGGATGTTAGACACAAAAAACAATGAAATAAATTTTATTCGAGTCAATACGAGGACATGATGTTCTCAATTGTTTGATGAGTCTCCACATAGCATATGCGACACAATTTATTTACTCTGGCATATTCCAGCTTTTCCTCTGAGCTATATTTGACTATTTAAAGCTCTGTGTTGTAAATTCTAGGCAAGTCTACAGACACGACACGCATTACACCTCGATAGAAAGCAGCAAATCAGGATTACCATGTGTTATGTAACAGCTGTTTTCATCTATTTACAGTCACCAGTGGGGGGCGTCTGAGAATTGATGGCTGTTTACCATTTCTGATAGACCTGCTTCACAAATACAGGACCTTGTGTGTAAATGTAAACGTGTAAAATGTTGCATTCACCACATCTCTAAAATTAGCCACAGATATATATATATATGTCATCCAAACCCATCAGACTTCGTAAAACAGAACAGTGGATTAAGTGTATAACGATGGATTCAGACAATTGACCAACTATGCCTTTAGGCATAGTTTTAGGTCTTGAAATTTTAATTTAAAACGAGAAACTCGATTTATATTGATATTAATGTATTAGTAAATAAACAAGATGGGTAAATTATGACTCCTGGCGGTGATCCTTGTAAGGCAAACACCCACCAATGTAAACACAAAACGTAATTTAAGTTAAAAGGCGCGTAGTGTCTAGCATGTGGATCAAGCACGTTGGGTTTTGTGTGATTGGTTTAGTACTGATAGAATTATTATGACTCCAGATAAATCGATACCGTCTCTTTAAGAGTGTCACAGTGATCTGAGTGCGCTCGGCCATATCCGTCCATATCCAGCCGGTGGTGTCACTCAATCGTGGAGACTTCAAATCACTCAAAACACGCCTCACACATTTGAGTAGGGTAGGTGTGAAATGCACATTGTACGTTTGAATAGGACCTCGACGTTATGTGCACCAAAAGGAGAATTGGTGGAACAGACCCAGTTTATGGATGTCATTAGGACAGGTGCGGAACAAGCCTGCAGTAGACGTTAGCTATATTTAGCAGCGCTCAGGCTAATGCTGACGCTAAGCTAACGTTAGCTAACCTCGCTTGTTAGCGTTTTCTACAAAACAACGGTGTCACTGGTTCGCCGGATATGATAGTCAAAGCGTAGCTATATCTAGATACGCTGCTTGCACGTTTTATGTGAGGCTGTGTGAAGTGTAAACAGTGCGTTTGGTGCCGGGGTTTCTTCTTTGTTTACAAACGTAGCCTCAAACTTAGCAGAGCCTTCAGGCAGCTGCTGGCTGGCTAGCTAGGTAGCACGTTTCCCTACGGTTAGTGAAAGTGCAATCTGCCCTGTCCGGTGAAACATCTACTTTATTGTCCCCTGACTACCTGGGAAGCCCAATATTACTGGCTTAACCCACCCGATAATATCTATAAGTAAGGTACATGTATGAATAAGGAATGAGGCTGACAGAAGTGCAAAAACGATAAAAGTAGACGAGATATTTCCAGGGATCTTAGACAAGTTAGTTATAGAAATGTAAACAGACGTATTGTCTAGAATTAAACTGCCAGCTTTACATTCCACCGCAGAGGTCAAACCACGCATGGGTTCAGCCAGTCTCTCTTTTGTCTGTTGTGATTAGGGCAAGGAGACTTTGATAGACTTATTCTGTCCACCCTCCACATCGGCTGGGAATTGCATACCATAATTCAATAGCCACCTCTACTATCTTAGCTAATTATGGATTGCGATGTTTGCTTTGTTTTTTCTATCCTCAAGGAATGAGGCAAAACTTAATCTTGTCGTGTCATAAAGTTGGTTGGAAAACCATTCCCTCATCAGCTGTCTTCTGGTGAGTAGCTTTGGTGTACATGTAACCTATACATTTCAGATAAGCCAGAATTAGATTTAGCTATATCATGTGTGACATTGATGTCCCTAAAATAGGTGCACAAACAAACAAACAAACAAACTTGCTTTGTCCATGGTGCTGACCAATTATTCAATGCTATTCTCTAAAGATAAAACTGTGTTTAGAGAAATTGTTCTGCTGATCTTCTGATGGTCAGCCATGGATGACGAGGACAGCCAGGATGAGCTGATCAACCACAATACATCCAAAGGAAAGAGGGCTGCAGTGTGGGCCATTTCAGGTAGCCTGTTTAGCATGGTTTCCTCCACCACATAGAAAGGAAATTTAGGAATGAATCAGGAAATGATCAAGCACATTTGTAAAAGAGATCCAGGAGCTCAAGACGTCATTCATTATCTGTCTATCGATCAAACCTTTTTCCTCCTAGATGACTCAGATGATGTTGAGGAGGTCTCTGAGGAGGGAAATTCAGACAGTGGGGCCGAAGAAGAGGAGGATCACCTCGATGCAGAGGAGGATGATGAGGGGGAAGAAGAAGGGGATGAGAACGATGACAGTGATGGTGAGAATTTGTAAACAAACAAGCCATGTTTTTCGTTGTTGTTCATCATTTGTGTAATTTCTATACAAAAAGGATGATATATGACAATACCAAAAAGTTACAGCTCATTACAAATGTACCCCCTCTCTCTTTGCTGCGCTATTTCAAGCCGCACCTGAGCTGTTACATAGTGGGGTTTCTTTAATGTGCGTTATTTAAATGTAAACACACACAAAATATATTTCCACCTGCTTTTCTCAGATGAAGATGAGGAAGATGGTTCTCCTGTGGAGGGAGCAGTGGGGGGGGCCTCTGCTGACCTTGCAGGGCTGAGCTCAGATGACGACTCAGAGAAGTGTCCCATCTGCCTTAACTCATTCAGCAGCCAGCCTGTGGCCACACCAGAGAGCTGTGAGCACTACTTCTGTCTGGACTGCATCCTTGAGTGGTCCAAGGTGGGTCTGACTTCAGGTCATAGGAGTCAAAGGAGCAAACACACTGTTAAAGAGCTTAGTAATATCCTTTGATTCATATGTACAATATTTACAATATTTCAAATCCAGTCTCTGTTTCTTCCCCACTATTTAGAATGCAAACTCCTGTCCTGTAGATCGCATCGTCTTCAGTAACATATACCTAAGGAAATGTTATGGAGGCAAAGTGCGGAAGATGGTGAGTATGATATGTTTTTATGCATTCACTCTTCTTCATTCTTTCCAGTTGAGACACTTCCCTTACTCAAAATAGAATATGTCTTGTGACTGCATTGCATTATGGACTATTGGGCCTATTGTCAGTGGAGAAGTTGGTTTCTCTTTCTCATCTAAAATGTGTTTCTCCCTGTCACCCGCGACCCTCCTCCCAACCTGGGAATAACGTGGGTCAGATGCTGCTCAGTGGTGGTGTGAAGGGGGGGACACAATGGACGGGATCCTGACTGGTTAAGATCAGAGGTGCTTTAGTACATAATCGGCGCTTAATACAAACGCCTGCTAGCCAGTTCACAACAAGGACCATTTCAACAACGAACGAATAGAATGAATAACAACAGAGAATTGGAACGATTCTGAAATCAGAGAGCTTCTGTTCATTTGTGGGGAAGAAGAAATAAAGCGACAAATTACTGGGATGGTAAAAATCAAATTATCTACAGCGATATAACACAGTTACTTGTTCGGCCCTGTGCGGCAGTGACATATACAGATGTAAATATGGTGACATGGGTCTTGTCTGGTCTGAATGGTCGACGACCTGGGATAAACCCGGTACAGTAGTGTGAATGACCCGTGTTTCAATAACCCGTGTAAACCCCGGGATTTGTGTGTGTTTTATCTTTCATTTAGCTTCTTTTCAGTAGGGCTTTTACACTTTATACATCCTCTTGAGTAATTGCTTGTGTACAATATCTTTGGTGGCGCCTTTCTTCAGATCACAGTGCAGAAGCCTGCAAAGGAAGGTCAGGAGGATGTGGTAGATCTGGACCTGGAGCAGACCAGCTGTGAGGTGTGTGGGGGCAGTGACCGTGAGGACCGCCTCCTTCTCTGTGACGGATGTGATGCTGGGTGAGATAGATATTATATTACTATTCCCTGAATTTGTAACCTCTAGCTTTGTCTAAGTTAATCCATTTTTGCTTTTTGTTTTTATTTGAGTCTTTACAGTGTTTCTCAGTGCATTTGATCCTTGTGGAGAAATGTTCTGCCTTTTTGTTTCATGGTAGGTACCATATGGAGTGTCTAACACCACCTCTGGATGCTGTTCCTGTCGAGGAATGGTTCTGCCCGGAGTGCGAAGCCAACAACCGTCATTCAAGTGAGCATTTAATTCCTGCGTGTTATTACTTAGTCCAATTTATAATTGTTTGGAACCAGTCAGCCAAGAGTCTTTTGACAAAGAAAAAAACTAAATGTTGTAATATCTTTTACATTGTTTAAATATGTTAATTATCATTCTCTTAAAGATGTTTTTTTTTTACAAAGTACAAAACGACCAGTCCAAAATCTTCATTACAATCACATCTTTTTATAAGTCAGTTGATTCAATCTTCCTGACTCAGGGGGTTCAGCGGAGGAACTGAGTGAGGCAGAGAGCCTGTCTTCTAGTGCCCGTCCTACCACCAGCCGCCGGTCCTCGGCGGCGGGTCCTACTCGAGCCATCGCCCGAACCCAGCAGAGCGAGAGAGTTCGCGCTAACGTCAACCGCCATCGCATCACACAGGCACGCACGGCACAGGTTTGGCATGATGCGTGATGTTTCTGTCTTGGCTTCTTTAACAACTCACTATCACAGCGTGTTTCCCTTGCACTGCAAGGTTGGACCCTGCAGATGAATGTCTACATTTATTGTTGTGGAAATGGATTATCCAGATGACACGTGTGACTCAGTAAATTGGCCGATTGTTTTTGGGTAGCATCGTTTGATGTTGCTGACAGCAGAAATAATGGCATGTATATTTTTGACATTTGTTTGCCTTGATTGGTAATCATGATGGTTGCATTAGACGAGCAGTGCATGTGCGGCAGATTGGTGTGTGAGACTCAGATCTATAGAGTGATGCAAACTTTCTGTTACCAGTTCGCTCCCAGATATCTGATGCAGTCCACTTGGCTGGATGAGACTATTAACGCTGTGGTGGCTGGGCTCAACACAGCTGTGTACATACGAGACCTCACACCGCGTGCCACTTCTAGCCGGCGGCGCAGGACAGGTAAGGCACACACACACAGTACAAAATCCACAATTGGTTTAGCAAAGACACAAGCACACACATGAACAGAAACAGTGGAGGGATAAACACCTTCATAAACATATAGCTATGAGGCCTGAACAGTGATGGATTTGCAATTGTGTCTACAGTAAAGCGCAGAAAAGGCAAAAGCAGGAAGACATCCTCGGCTAAAGGTGAAAAGGGTAAAGTAGCCAGTAGAGGAGTCAAGAGGCGGAGACGGAAGAGAAGAACAAAATCCAGAAAAAGCCTGGTGAGTCTATTTAAGTTCAATCTGAGATTTAAACAGTTTTGATTGTTTTGCAAGATATATTTGGAACTGAATCTTTTTACATAAATTGTTTATATGCTATGCTGTTTTGGTGTTCCCACTAGGTAGTGAAAAAGCAGGCAACACCCCGTGACCGTATTGCTCGTAACCTTGGGATTGCAAAGCCCAAGAAGGGTTCATCTCTCCCCACAGTGTACCGGCCCTCAGAGCAGAACTTGGGCAGCATGCGGGTTGACATAGGTGCTGCCTCCTTCTCTGTCTATGGAGATCCATTTGACCTGGATCCATTCGTTGATGGGTATGAAGACATGTTCACATCAACTGTCCATCATCATCAACTAGTTAATTATGTAATACTTGTCTGAAGGGCATTTAAGCCTCACACTAAATATGTATAATTGTTAGTTTTTAAAAAAAGTAGTTGAGCATGTATCTACTACTAATCAAACTCTAGCGCTTTTCCACCAATACGTTTCCTGTGCCGGAGCCGAATCTTGAACCGTTCAGCGTATTCCCACCTAAACGGGCCACAGAGTTGGTTCCATTTCGGCACCAAAAAGCTGTTGGTCAGGAACCAAGGAACCGTGATGTCACTCACCAGAGGCGGTCTTAATTGCTACTGCCTGTGCCAGCTAACCACCATTTTTAATACGAGATGAGACAGACAAAACACGCTTTTTAGTTTTCCAAGAAAATAGTGAAAAAATGAGTGCATCGAGTGACGCCATGGTTATATAATGGTTCGGTTCCAGATTGGTGGAAACGATGGCTGGTTCTTAAGAAGGTTAGCTGGTTCCAGTGCTCGGCACTGGCCGGACTCTGGCACTGGCATGGGAACCGTGTTTGTGGAAAAGCACTATGTATGAATACACTAAGATATGTTGGTATCGACTTGACCAGTGAGGAGGATGAGCAACAGACCCGGGTGACATCTCTGCTCGAGGCCAAAAGACGAGGCATCTCTCACTCTGCCCTTCGCTCCCATCAGCCTGTAGCTCGACCAATCACTGCCGGCGTCTCCAGGTACCTTCCTCCTTTTATCACTCCTCCCATTACCCTGACATGTATTGTCAGAAATGTCTCACGTTCGAGCTCTGCGAGCTCTGTTATGATCAACATGGTATCTTCTTTTGGTGAATGTTTGAGAATGATGGCTAGCCTAACTATATGTTTTGTTTTGCCGTGGGTTTCCAGGAGCGGTATGGGTGTCCCCCAGTCAGAGGGTGTTGTGGAGGCAACCCCTGTGCCTGATCTGCTTGGGAGCATCCTATCAGGACAGAGCATGCTGTTGATGGACAGCTCTGATGTGGTCATCAACAGAGACGGGTCCCTCAAGGCTACAAAGCAAAGTAAGTGTTTGTGCAGCACATTTTATCACATTAATGTGATTTTAATAGTAATAGTAATAGTAGTTAAAAGAAAAATCGACAAACCTATATAGAGTAGTAGTGACAAGTGAATAGTTTATGCTGCCTCAGTGAAAACCTTTTGCATGTGCTACTGGTGGCAAGACCTGAGTGAGCACCTCAGTCATCAAGCACACAATAACACATATTAACTACGTTTGGATAAAAACTATGAATTATTTATACATGGTTAGGGCAGAAATGTCATGCAGCCATGAGAACTATATGTTGAACACAGTGCCATGTTTTACTGTTTAAGCTTGCTATGTACTTAAACATGATGTGCCGTAGAAAGTCTGGGTAAAATGTATAATTTCCTCCGGTGACTGGATTGGTGAATTGGTGAATCGGCTGATCACACTCACAAAATCGATAAATGTAATTGGGTCCCAAAAAACTTGATCTGTGCTTTCCTACATCTACCTTGGGACTTGCAGAACTATGTTCTCACAGTTTTCTTTTTTGAGAACGAAGCTCTTATGTTGTTATTTACTATATCCTTAAGCAAATAAATGTCTGTTCTGAAAAGGCTTTTATATCTTCAGCTCATGAGTTCCTCTGACAAAAAAGAAATATGGCCGTATGGGAGTTGAACATTGGAATTCCGTCAGAGAATGCCAAATTCTCAAGGACAGCAACTGATTGCACAATATTAACACATTTTCCAGATGTGGGGGGCCATCACAACTAAAAGAATGTAGAGGAAACACAATCATATTTGCCTTTCTTAATTTGCTACCATGCTAATATGTAGTAAAGCTGAACTATACACAATATCATTGAAATCTTTCAGTGCACCTCAAGCTTACTAACAGATGTCAGTTGCATTCCCAAGTACAGGCTAAATAAGCTGCGCTTCACTGATGCTTTACAGAAAGAAGGAAGAAAAAATATTTTGGGCAGTTTTAAATGTAATTTGAATGCAATAATCTTGCAATAATTGCCTGTATCGTCATCTTGGCAAACCTTGTGATTAGGAATATTTAACAACTCAGAAGGCATTTTTCACTTCATATGGTTGTTAAACACATCAACACACAACATTTTATTACCTCACTCTTTTTATATATACATACATATTTATTGTTTGTAAATCTCCTGTGTTCCAGTGAGTTTGTCACCTGCGATAACTCCAGGTAGCAGCAGCTCTAGAGAAACCAGCACTCAGGTCAACCCAGGGATGTCACTCAACCCAGGAAGTGGTTCTCAGTCTCTCCAGCCTAATGGAAACCTACCAGGATCCTCCTGTAGCCCCCTGAGCAGGCCCTCCTCCCAGAGTTCTCCTTGCCTGCCCCCATTCTCTACCTCTCAGGCTAGCCCCACCCACCCAGCTTCCCATTCTCATCTACC
>CABFOQ010000989.1:1996-15841 GCA_900660455.1 Gephyroberyx darwinii | reverse complement strand
GCCCCCCCGCCCCCACAGATCCGGGCCCTCTCCTGGACACCAGGGGACCAATGGAGTTGGTGCCCCCTATGGATCCCACAGAGGGACCACCTCCTCTTCCATCCATCCCAAACCAGACTCTCGCTCCAAGAGCAAGGAGACGGCGCCTTCACAATCCCAACATAAAAAGACACCTGCAAAGCCTGTTTGGCTAGATGTGTCAGTGCTACCGAGGATACCAAAAATAAAACGGGAGAGCAGTGGTCCTACAAAAGATAGCACCAGTCAAGATTGCAGTAGTAATGGTAGGGGAAGTAGTAGTGCTACTGCCAGTGCTGGTACGAGTAGTAACCGCATACCTGAAATGGGCATGAACAGCCTGGCTGGGAACAAGGGTAGGGAGCAAAGCGTGGACCAGCAGCAGGGCGGGGCTGAAGGTCAGGCTCAGAGGCACAGACCTGACAGAGCAGGCTCTTCATCAACCTTCTCCAACTCATTCTCCTCTTCGTCCTCCTCCACTGGCTCTCCAGCCAACCATCCAAGTTTTTCCTCATCAACATCGTCATCAGTGAGCTTCCGCATTAACTCCAGTGGGAACTCATGGCATGCACGGCGGCTGAGCAATGTGTCATCCACAGTTACTGGAGGCAGCACACAGGAACCTTGGAGTGCAATGGAAGAGGAGGCAAGAAAGAGACGGAAACACAGAGATAAACAGAAGCTGCTAGCCTCACATACGCAGGTCAAAAAAGAGCAGGACAGTGATATCTATGATCCCTTTCATCCCACTCTATCAGAGTCCAACAGCTCAGACAGTGAAGCTGAGAGCGAGAGTCTGGACAGCAGCTCCCAACATGCAACAGCTGAGGGGACGACTCCTGGTCTACGAAGCAAGGAAGGTTTAGGGAAAAGCAAGCAGCGCTTAGTCCTTGTGAAATCTGAGACACAGGAGCTTAAGATCTCACAGGAGGAACCAAGGAGTGCCGACACTCAGGAGAATGTGTCACAGGAGGACCAAGCCTCAGGGGAATATATCAAGATCGACAAAGAACCAGGATTAGCAGACACTAAGACTGGGAAACAAACAGCGTTAGCTCACACTAAAGTTAAAGTTAAAAAAGAACCGGGGTTAGCTGACACTAAGGCTGAGAAACAAACAGCATTAGCCGATACTAAAGTTAAAGTTAAAAAAGAACCAGGGTTAGCTGATGCTAAGGAAGTTGAAAGGTGTGATCACAGTGTAAAAAAAACTTTGAAATCTGAGAAGACAGACTCCACACCATCTCTTCCTCTCATCCTGCTTCCAGTAAAGACTGAGAGAGAGAGTCCAAGAGAGGAGAGTGGGCAGAATGTCCAAACTGCTAACAGTACCCCCTCTATCCATAAGACAGATTTATCAACATCCAGCTCATCGCCCAGCAAGAAGAAGAAAAAGACTGAGATCAAATCTGAGCCTAGGGACAGTCCGGACAGGTCCCAGTCACAGTCACAGTCCCCAGCAAGGGACTTAAGCCATGGCAAGAAAACCTCCAAAAGGGGAGGGTCATCTAAGGACCGCTCTAGCTCTAGTAGTTCAGGGACAGGCAGAGGCAGGACAGGAGATCAACATGGTTCAGGCCAGGGAGGCAGGAGGAGAGGAGGGGACAAGGACAGAGAGAGGAGTTCAAGGCGGTCAAGGTCCCGAGAGAGAAGGGGAGTGCGCTCCCCCTCAGACAGCTCCCAGTCTGATTCTTCTGATAGGTCACGCAGCAAGAGGAGGCAGTCACGCTCACGATCGAAAGACAGGAGACGATCTAGGTAAGCGTGTTATTTGCTCTTAATGATCAATTGCCGATTATCCCAGGTGCCAACCATGTTGTTTGTGTACCAGACTTTTAGATCTATATTGAGGAGCTAATGGTTTCTTTCAGTTAAGGGCTTTATGTATTATTACTGATTTTAGGTCTGGATCCAGCTCTAGCAGCAGAGAGCGTTCAAGGAGGAAGAAGCCTAAGCGGGGGAGCAGGGAGAGGAATGATGGCAGAGGGAGTGACCGCGATAGAGGTCGGGTGTCAAAGAACAAGACGTGTGGTCGGTCTCACTCAAAATCACGGTCCAGATCTAGATCCAGGGAGAGGAGGAAGGATCACAAACGATTGCAGCCATCATCTTCCTACTCCAGAGACAAGGTTGAGTCAGGATCAAAAGACAAAAAGAGACCCAGGTCGAGATCCAGCTCAAGAGAGAGGAGGAAAGAAGAGACATTATCTAAGAGTTCACAGAAAGCATCACGCTCCTCTTTTTCATCCTCTAAAGAGACTAAGGAATTAAAAGACAAGAAGAAAGAGAAGGGTCTCTCTCAAAGCTCCCTCAAAGAGGATAAAGATGCTAGAGAGAAAAAACAAGAGATACCCTCCTGTACCTCTGCCTCTGAAGTTAAAAAGGAAAACAAAGACCTCAAAGCAGAAAGCCTGGCCTCCACTGCAAAACTGGATAAAGAGCGAGAGGTTGTTAAAGAAATTAAGATAGAGAAACTACAATCTCTTGATATGTTTGAAGACTTTCTGAGTACCAAACCAATCAAGAAAGAAGAAATCGAAACACCCTTGGTCGCCAAAGGCATAGATGAGGAGAAGGAGATCAAAAAAGAGCAACTAGCCCCCATCAAAATTGAGACTTGTGAAATTGTGACGATTAAATCTGAGCCCACTTCCCCGGAGTTGTGCCATTACTCACCCCCCATTGTCCCTTCATTTTCTAAAGTGACCACTCAGACCTCTCCTTCCACATCCACACCTGCTGCAGCAGCCAGTCTCCAGGGGGAATCCTGTCAGTCTCCACCAGTATCAACGGCTCCCACAGAACCTCCAACCACTCTTGTGTTGACAGCCCCTGTAAAGCAGGAATTTGAGCAACCCTCAGACTCTGACGATGACTTCAATGTTGATGTGATGCTGGACAACCTGGACTTTGTGAAGTCTGAGAAGGCGGAGGGAAGTGGTGCAACTGTCAAACAGGAGAAAGAAGAAGTGGAGGTGAAGAATGAGGGAGTGTCAGTGGGAGCCAAATCCAAGACGGCAGTGAAAAGGGTTACCTGGAACATCCAGGAGCCTGAGGGGCCCCAACCAGAGAAATCTGCAAGTAGTGAGTATTACCAGTAGATGGCTCCACACACACAATGGATGTTTTTGGTTGTATTTTGATTTTGAATGACACACACAGTTCAAGACCAAAGAATTGGAATACTTGATATTCTACCAAGCAGGATACCAGTGATCAAAAAAGTAATTTACTTTTTATTTAATCTGGCTTTCAGCTTTTGAATATTTTTTTATCCTTTTTTTCACTCAGAGCTGGCTCTGTACAAGCTGAAACTGAAGCAGGAAGGAGTTCGCAGACCCTCTTCCTCATTCCAGACACCCAGTCAGGTAAGGACACAGTTGTCTCTGCAGAGGCACATTGGTATTTCCTGCATCGAATACTTTTAGAAGCCCTTTCTTGTGGTTAAGAGACCAGGGGGAGGCAGAGGGAGGCAGCCAGAGGGAGGCAGTCTTTATCCACAGAGAGCCAATGTATTGTCTGAGTCAAGTCACGTGACAGAAACTAAAACTGATGCCTGAGCATTTTCAGAGAAAATGAAAGTGAAATATTGTTATGGAAACTTTTGTCTGGGTTGCTGATGATGAATTCCCTAATCCCAAAATGAGTTCTCAATATCCATTTGATAAGATAGATAGATGCTTGTTTTGCTTGCAATTATTAATTGTGATTTTCATATCATATACTCTGAAACACAATAATTTATATATAACACAATATATTTTGTAATTTGCCCCTTTGGTCTTACATTTCTTATCCATGCAAACCATCACAAACAGGATATCCTGGGCAGTGCTGGTCTCCTTAGTACCTCCAGCAGCTCCGATGGTGTACCTTCTGAAGGATCATCCACTACTGGGCAGGGAGAGACTGATGAGGTAGGACAGACTTGGTTGCTTTCAAATATTTCAGTTCTGACCTGGATATCTGGATTATTCTCATTCCATCTATGCCTTCTCAAATGCAGAGTTGAGTAGAAGTATAGAGTTACAAATTGACACAAAGCCAAATAAAGCATAAATGTACGACTGTATAAGTATAGTATAAGTAAGGCTGTTGAGTAGAAGTATAGAGTTACAAATTGACACAAAGCCAAATAAAGCATAAATGTACAACTGTATAAGTATAGTATAAGTAAGGCTGTTGTAATTTCTGCCTCTCTTGTTTAAGATTAATTGTTCTTGACATAAGTTTATTCCTGTCTGCAGTATTTGAAGAAGCTGCACATGCAAGAGAGAGCTATAGAGGAGGTGAAGCTAGCCATCAAGCCCTTCTACCAGAAGAGAGATATCAACAAGGATGAATATAAAGAGATTCTACGCAAGGCTGTCCAGAAGGTGGGATTTATGTTTGGCCAAGATACTGAAATACATACACCGGGCCATTCTCTGTGTGTTTCAGGTAGTCCTTTGAATGTGTGTTTTCCTTGAGTAATCTGCTTTGGATTTTCCCCTTGTGTTGCTGCTCATTAGGTGTGCCACAGCAAGAGCGGGGAGATCAACCCAGTGAAGGTGGCCAATCTGGTCAAGGCATACGTGGACAAATACAAACACGCCAGGAAACACAAGAAAGGAGACGATTCAGGGAAGGCACAAGAGGTACAGACTGAGGTCATGAAAAACTCAAAGAGCCCATGAGGGGGAATGAAGCGTGGGCAAGGACAGCCACACCCATCCCAAACACTCATACCATACTTCTCTATTTTAATTTCACTTGATACTGTGGGGTGTGGACTCAAATGCTCTGTAGAGTTATGTTTGTTTTTTTAAATGTTTTTGTTCACTGCTTTGAGGTGGAGTTGGGGCATTTTCTATTATGTCTAGTTTTCTACTTTCATGAAAATTTGAGGAAAAAACCTTTTTGTTGATCACTTGAACACCTAGTGGTGTCTTGCTCTTGGACTGTCACTGCCACACACCGGTCTTTATGTAGTACAGCTCAGATACTCAATGAGAGATCCAGAGGTTGTGTCTTAAAGAGGCAGATCTCAAAGACCCACTCATTGAGTGATAAATCAGGTAAGAATCCCTACAGGCATAATGTCTGGGAGGATGCAGTGTGGGCTTTTAGTTTTCTATGGCCTTTTTGTTTTTCTGGGAGGGAAGGGGTATTTATCAGTGGCAAACCTTATTTTGTTGGTTAAAAAATGGAGATGTCCATATTTAAGAAGTTTGTCGTTGAGGAAAGACACTGTTATGCAATTTTTGTAAAAAAGAAAACAAAACTGTAATGAAACAATTTTAGATTTGGTTGTAAATAATATAGATTTGATATATCCACTTGTATGTTCCCTTCAGCTTGATTGCCTATTGCAAGTTATTTAAGTGAATGGTCCTGGTTTATACAGTTTACAGGGTTAGGTTTTATGAAATGCCTCTGTTATCTGTCTTCCACGTCTGATATGTGTCTAATGTGCTACACTTTGGCATATCATGAAGTGACTTACCGTTGAACTACTGAGCTGAATTGTGATGGCTTGATATTGAAGCATCTGTGCTGAATGTTGAAACATTGTTGGCTCATAGCATAAATGTTTGGGGTCCAACACAGCACAGCTGATTTTAGCTCAGAAGTGTGAAATAAATAACAGCCCCACTCTTCTCAATTTGGCCTCCTCGCTTTAGACCTGCTTGTTTTCTTAAAACATTTCTTAGAAATTTTGAAATTTCACCATTCTCTTTTTATCACCTTATGCAGGGGTCCAACCATGTGCCGTGGAGGGCCGAGTGTATGCAGGTTTTCATTCCAACCAAAGACAACACCAGGTGATTTCACTGATTAGTCCCTCCTCTCTGGTTGAGGACGTGATAACCGGTCGAACCACCTGGTGTATTGTTCGGTTGGAACGAAAACCTGCATACACTCGGCCCTCCATGGCACATGGTTTGACACCCCTGACCTTATGATTGAAATGTAGAGAACTACATGGCTAGATTATTTTGTTCTTGTGCCAAGCAGGGGAAAATAAAAACTAACACACTGTCTCCCTGAACAAGTGAAATTTAATGGGGCATTTTCAAACAGCAGATACTTTATCAAGCCAATATAATTCTAGTATGTAGTATATGTAGGATTTCTTTCTTGCTGCCCGCTGAGTTACAACCCCAAGTATGTTTTGTATGTTTCAAGTCTAGAATTTGTTTCTGTCCAACTTGGTGCCCTCATGCTCATAGAAAGACTTTGTATGAGTACAAAACCTATTTACTGTTGAATTAAATGTGCAATAACTTGACTAACCGATGTAACTCAACACTATTTGGCAGGCTTACCCTTGTTGATCTCATAGCTACGTGCCTATATTAGGTTTATAGTCCATATATTAAAGTTACTGGGGTGCATTATCTTCAAGTTCATTGACACATCCAGGAAGCCACAGCAGTGTCCATTTTATAGAGAGAAAATATAAGATAGGAACAAGTACATGCCTTTTAAAAATGCTTCCGCTATTGATTAAGTTTCTTTCTGCAATGTTGTGACTTGAATGTGACTGTTTTGTCATTGCATCTTTAAGCCAAACCTCAAACCTCATTCTGTGGTACACTAATCCCCACTGGCCAGCTTCTGGAAGAAAGGTGGGAAATTTGTTCTTCTTCCTGTTCACCGTTCTCTGTGTGTCCATAGACTGTGTGCCTGCAGTAGAGACCGAGTGGGGGCTAGTTGGACTTGCCTTGCATTTCTTCCTTATTGGGCTTTGTGAAACAGACGTCTAGGAGTGTAAGACTTTGAAAACAGGTGCTCATGTATATCTGAATGTATTTAATTGTTTGTGTTTTTCTTCATTTTCTTGATCAAATAGGCCAGGTGTTTCAAAGAGGGAACACAAAATGATAACTTATAGATGATGAATATGATTTGTCCCAACTGAATTCAGCTCTGATTTGCTCATGCTCTGTCCTGTTAACTGGTTGCTGTTTAAGGATTATGGGACTTGAACTGGTAACATTTGAATTAACATTTCTGTGAAGACGCTCCATGCAGGTGATAAACTATGGAGATCATAGTAATGCCTGTAACTGCTGGAGTGCCAGTGACCACGTGATGTCTCTGGTGTTACCATTTCAGACTGAGCCATGGCAGATTGAACAGAGGCTCTGTTTGATCGTGTGTAAATATATTTTTTTTTCTGGGACAATGTTTTAATGAAAATAAACATCTTTGTCTTCCTTTCTTTCTGGATTATCTTTATATACTTTGATGAATGAACATGAAGCTACAGTGTAACAGTCCAATTGGAGAGATCCTCCAAGGAGATTCATACCCAACCAGCTGTATCCCCTACCCTCTTGACCTTTTTCACAGTATCTTATCCACATTCTTCTGTCTGGATATATATACTTGCCAATGATTTGCTCAGTGACCCACTCCTCTATCTCAGTGATCTGACAGGCCAGTTTCCAGAGTGCTATGGACTAAAGGTACCTGCGATACCCTATTGGATAACTGTAAAGGTCAGTGCAAATCCATTCACAAGTAGTGCAGCAGTCATGAAACTGGTTTGCACGTGTGTATGCTTGCAAAGATGTAAAGCTGTTACAAACACCTGCACTGTATATTTACAAGTGGACGTATGTATAGTGACAATAACCACTGGTTACTCCCTATGGACTGATAGTGGCAGAGCTAACAAAGGTAATCGTAGTGTCTTTACTGAGTATAAATGTAATAGTAATATACAGTATAGTGGCTTGTGTTTATCCCAAAGAGTAAATCTTAACTAAAGTAGTAATGGCTCAAGGTATATAATTAAAAACAGTTCAGGCGAGATTCAGGTGGATAAAAGTTTATTTGGAGTGCAGAATTGTCAGTGTTAAAGTGGTAAGACCATCAGCAGACAACAGTAATGGACAACAGTACCTTGTGCAAAATAATAACCACAGACATGTGGTATGACACATAAATAGAAATCAATGACACATAGCTTCACTAACTTCACAAGCCATCTGAATTTTACAAGCTCAACATAAATGTAAGCTCAGAAAAAAAGATTACTTGTGAGAATAGATTTATAGCTTGTTAGTCCTCGCCTGGTTGCTCAATATAACGGAATCATACATTTTATTAGGAGATCATTTTACATTTACAATTAAAAGTCTATTCTGATGCAACCTCAGTCAAATAGCATACCGGTCCAACATAGAGCAAGTCCATATGTACCTATATTCATGGTGCAAACATAAAAAAAATGTCAACAGCTGCCTAAACTTATAAACTGCTGTTAGAGGGGAATTCATAAAGTAAACAGAAGACATAATTCCAGCCTAAATCAAGCAAGGTACACTGCCAAGTGTGGTAATCAGTAATTCTGTTCATTCCTGCATCGACTGCCGCAGTCAACATGTTGCAGAATTAGCTACTTCTTTAACTAGACTTTAAAGCTTTAAAGGCCCGGGGTGGGTGTAACAGAGATGAGAGATAAGTATACAGGAACTTGGTCTAGAAGAGTCCACCAGCCAGTGCTGTGTCTTCTGCTGTTGGCAGACTAAAGATAGAGTTAATAAGATCGTAGAGGCTGTCGTGCGAGATCTGCAGGCTGACGTTAGCGCTATGAAGAGACGACGCCCCTTCCAACTGGGCCATCTCATGAAAGTGTCGACAGATCAGAGGAACCACCTGGGGCACGACAGAAAGCAAGAGAGGTAATGATGAAAAACTGCATTGAGTTTCTAGATTTTACACCAATTAAACTGTATATTTTAAGCTGAACCTGTATATGTCTGCAAGGTGAAGCTCAATGGGAGATGATCATGGTACCGCTCTTACCTTGACTACGATGAGCTTCTTCTCCAGGGATTTTCCATCAGGAAACTTCTCTCCGAAGCACATGTTGATGGTGTAGTCAGGAGAGCCACCCTTGCTCTCTCTAAACTGCTTCAGTTCTGAAACACACACACAGGCCAAACCATTAACGTTGTACTGTAAATCCTCTGTATGTTAAGTCACATCTTGGGAGCAGATTTCACACATCTAAACTTGGAGTTTTCTGCACATGAATGGGCAAAATATCCATACCTACCATTCACATACTTCTCAAAGCTAAGCAATTCCACAATGGCATTTTGGGGAAGCTTCCTTGGATCTGGTTCAGCCACACTGGGGTCGCTAGTACTGGCAAACACATGGCACCTGTCCTGCCTGCAGGCATAGATGCCAGTCTCCCGTACCTCCAGGAGTAGACCTCTCTGGATGCTATTAAGGATTCGGTTGGTGTACTCAATCTGGTGGAGAGGAGGTTGTGGTGAGAAAAACTGCCCTTTTGAGGTGAAACAGCTCATACACTGAAGATACACTGGTTAGCGCAGCAATACATATTGACTTAAAAGGAAAAAATCCAGCCTCAGATACACTTTAAACTATCAGATCAATGCAGTCCAGGAGTTGTTTTGTGTTGAAATGTTTCTTCTGTCAACATCCCACAGAGGATGGGTGTGAACTTAAGCAATAGTGACACAAGCGAGCAAGAGAGTGAGAGGTTTTCAAGTCGAAAAAAATTGGGAATCCTCCCTCACTCCCGTAATCAATGCGATGCAGCCAAAAGACATGTTGCATTTAACATGTCTTTTGGCTGCATCGCATTGTGGTCTATTGAGGATACTGTCAGTGGAGAAATTGGTGTCGCTTCCTCTTCTACAATGGATTTCTCTCTTTATGGTTGTTGAATGTCATTGTAAAATGTTGAGTCTAGAAAGAAGCTCTTGATTCTGAGACCAAAACCTGATGTTTACCACTGATGTTTTAGATTGTTGAAAAAACATTCTGCTATCAAACTCCTTTGTAGCTGCGCTGGAAATATCTCAACATGTCACATTGTCTATGTTTGACCAGCTATCCACAGGAATAAGAAAAATACACCAAGCAACAAAATGCCCCAGGAATGCAAAGTACATCACTAATAGCGTCTTTTAAGTGTTTTAGGTTGAATCTTTCTTTAGGGACCGTACAAAATTAGCAGCCAGTGTCACGTTGTACCTGTTTGCGGTCCAGCAGGCCGTCAGTAGTGGGGAAGCAGAGGTGATGGGCATTGAATTCTGGGTCCTCATGGTGATAGTGGAGCTGGAGACGGGGACTGGACAACTGGGTCTTAAGCATTTCTCTTTTCCTGTAGTGGATGGAGATCTCCAGGTCATAGATGGATATGTTGAGAGGTGAACGGACCACTGGCGCTAAACTTTCTGTGGAGAAATAACATGTAATGGAAACATGTAATGGATCACTAGATGCCAGTTTGGTTATAGTTTGGGTTGGCAGCACTTCATTGACACAGGAGTGGGAATGATTCAGGAATGTTAACTTAGGAAAAGAAAACATTATTTATGATGTAATAACAGTTTCCTGGCATGTTAACTGTATGGGCAAGTTGTTAGACTTAGCAATTACACAAAAAACCCTTAGCTGAACATATACTGTATGTTACTCTTTTAAGCAGAGACTAAATTGTGTGCCACTTTCACAATTCATGAAGACTATGCAATAGGAAATCCCTCCTCCATATGATTCAGGGTGCGTATCTAGCAATGTTTACTACTGCATTTCATTCCAACAAAGTTTGATTTGATTAAATGGCTGAACCTACCCTCGTAGTAAGGCGGCTGTTCTGGTACTAGTGGTGTGTGGTTATGTGAGACTGGTGGTGGCTCCACGGTTGAAGGCAGAACAGCAGGGTAGCTACCAGCCACAGCTGGGTTGTGCTGGGTATAGTTCTCTGCCCACTGCTGTGACTCATCTGTCAACGACAGTTAAACATAATGTAGATTTAGCCTTCCATTATAACCACAAAAAATACCATATCCACCAAAGTTGAAAGACAGTATGGTTATTTAATATGGCTGAAGGGCCTTCTGAGTACCTGCATTCCTGAGATCCAAGGTCATCATGTGGTTAAGCAGATTGTGCTGTTTGGAGAAAAAAGGCAACAACTTAAAGCCTTTCAGATGAGGAACAGAAAATAGAGACTCTGTGGTGATGGTGTTGGTTATACTGTACCTCACTGCCTGAGGGGAAGTATTCTATGGGAGAACTGTAGATATCTGGAGGCATGTCAAAATCATCAGGGGAGTCTTCTGTGTGCTGACTTTCATAGTTATCTACAGATGAAGAAAATACAACCACATCAAGTCACATTCTAAGCTATCAAAATGACTTCATGTTGTCTCCCCTGAGCACTAGACGTCTTTTCAACATCTAGCTCTCATATTGCTTTTTGGAAATGTAAAGTCTAATTTTATACCAAGCAGTAAATACATTATTACATATTTAAACAATGTATAAACAATTGGAAATATAAAAAATGTTTATAATCATTTAGTCTAATTAATGCAAAATTGCTCAGTGGTTTCCAAGGCGGCCATTCATTATCAATGATAGCAATGATAGCAAAGTGGGCATCATCTTACATTCAGTGTTGATGATCTCATAGATTTTATGAGGGTCTTCAGAGATCTTGGAATTATCGTTGATCATCTTGAAGCGCTTGGTGAGGTTGTTCAGCGCACAGCGGAAGTTGGTTTTCCACTTGGCTTTGTCATTGGGGAATTCATTGATTTTACCACTTGCCACGGCCCATGCCTGTGAACCGTATAAAGGAAAATTGAATAGTACTGGTAATAGTATCAGCCTTGCCTAGTAAATGACAAAACAGTACTTTACTCATCTCTGGCACCTGCCATATAATATATATAATCATTCTGAACTATCAGATCAATATTCCTATGAGGACTTCAAGTGTGTTTGTGGTACTAAAGTGACCTGATCAATATATAATGGTATTTATTATTCTCCTATGGTATCACTATAATATTCTGATGGGGACTCCAAGTATTGTCATATTGCATAATAGGCCAATAAAATCATCAACACTTAATAAAACAGCTTAATAAAACAGCTGTGCCAGGCAATACAATAAAAATGGTGCACATCCAATACAGACAACTGACCCACCCTGAATATTTTGCTGTCCTCATCATTGCAGTCCTTCCTGGAGTTGTGCTTCCAGGGGACTCTGAACCTGTTTTGGTCCACATAACACAGACCCGTGTACTGGCCCGTCCCCACTTGCTCTATGAGCCAGCTGGCAAACTGCGGCTTGGGGGGGCTGAGAGGACAAGACACAGAAACATGTTAATTTAACTGACTTTCGATGCTCTTTAATAACAACAGAGGAAATGAAAGCACCTTAAAAACACCCCACTAACCCTCTCAAACACGCACGCACGCACACACACACACCCCAAGCAGCAACGACAATATTTACAAAGCTGGCAGCTCTCACAGCTACAATTAACTTTAAATACAGCCCGATCCTCTCCTCCTCTTCTCCAACCAGGGTCCCCCAGACCGTCCCAGGACAGTTTAAGTTTAAGTTTGCAACACATGTAACCCGTTGACATACAAGAAAGAAACGTAGACAACAGTCTCTTATAATCCACGAGATGGAGGGAGGGAGAAAGAGAGAAAGACATGGTTATGATCATGAAGGTGCATTTCATTTCCCTACCTTTGCATCTTTTCTGCAGACTCGTGGTGTTGAAGAGTGGTCCTGCTGTTCTCTTCATGCGCCTCGGCTCGGGCTATATAATGGCAACACGTGACGTCATGTGCGGTGCCTTTCCCCTTTCCGAAAGTAGGAGGGCAGTAGTCGTGTTATTTCCAAGCGCACGGGCGGGTGAGTTGGATTAATGCACCAGCGAGACGTTTTACGCAGACTCGGAGCAACAAACGGACGATCAAACTCCTTCTGTTTGATAAATCGAACACACCGGGTGCAGCCTCGGCTTCTCCAGTTGGAAAGGTGGAAATTCTCTCATAATAATGCCATGTGAAACTGAAAGCACAGTTACACAAAGTGTTATTTTGATGTCTATTCTTGCATCAGCACGTCATCTGCAAGTGATACCATACTCCAAGTGAATGAATTCTTCAAAACGTTCCGCCCATGAAGCCTGAGGGCTAAATCACTCTTAAAAACAGTTAGCACAGCCTCCATTTCTGTTTTGTGTTTTTTTCCTAACAAAAAGTCCCTACAAGAGTCTTACAGTGTGTCTGTGGTAGTCATGTACAGTGACCATCATATTTGACAGTATTTCGCATTCTCTGTGGTATTACTATAATATTTCTAGAGGAGACAGGCTTGTAGTGATATTTGTGTCATATCCCTCTAAAATGTAATGTATATAGGATTACAATAGTTCTTTTTCATAAGGGGGATTATGAATATGTCAATACACACTTCATCATAAAGTGAAAATAGTCAAACCATCATATTTGGATTCTTGGACTGTGTTGGGCCCCATAATGGATCACAGGCCTTAATCTGGTGGGTCTCCACGTGAAAAAAGCAGCAATATGATGTCATGAGCGTAAAAACAAACAAATATGGGCGTTGTGAATGTTGCTCGGTTAGTATTTGACACTGCTGGAATGCCGCACAACTTCTTCCTACTTAATGTATTTTGCCTGCTGCAGAATACCAGAAAAGTCACCTTCATTGTATGACTGGCATGCCAGTTGTTATATTTGGTTATAGTTTGGGTTGGCAGCACTTCATTGACACAGGAGTGGGAATGATTCATACAACTGTTCATACAAATGATTTATACAACTGTAGATGCATATTATAATACAAGGTGGGAAGTGGGATTGTTTTGTATAATAATAATAATAATAATAATAACTTTCATTTAAGAGTGCCTTTCAAGGTACCCAAGGCACTGAACAATAGAAGAGAGAAGAACTAGATAAGGTGAAAAACAAAAACAAACAACTAGGCTAACAAGTAGGAAGACAATAAGACAA
>CABFOQ010000983.1:0-15904 GCA_900660455.1 Gephyroberyx darwinii | reverse complement strand
AATTAGTCTGTTCCCAGAAGACAAGGCAATACGTGAATACACGCTTGTTGGCATGTCACTCTATCAGTAGTATACTATAGTGGGAGTTGCAAATTTGTGTGTGTGTGTGTGTGTGTGTGTGTGTGTTTTCTTTTTGTTTGAGCACTTTTGTTTGAGAGCTTTATTTGTTGCATTTGCATTTGTTGTTTCTTTTTTGTATTGACTCATATACTGTATCAACACATTCTCATACAGGCTTGTGTTGGTGATTGTGCCAGGTAAAGTGGTTCACACCAATGCAGTGTGGATACGCGGTGCACAAATTGCACAAACTGTAATCCAAAAATGATCTGAAAATTCCCCTTTAAAATGAGTCAGACCTCCTGCAAAATTTCACCAAAATCAAATAATCTCCTAATTTTCTAAAATCCACATGCAGCAAAGGGAAAACACACGCAGAGAGGCAATAATTACTTATTACTTACTTATTCATTACTGGACCGTGTTCATTGGAGACACGTTGAATTTCTAAATTATACATAACAGGTCTTCATAGAGAATACATCAAGTCGATTTTCAGCTGCTGTGCAATTTTTTCTAACTTTGAAATTTTCCTTATTGTGCTCCTGGTGATGATTTGATGGTCAACACACAAACAGACTACAGAAATCAGCTTCTTTTAAAAGGTTTATGATTTTGCACTACTGCTCTTTCCCTTGCACTCTTTATTATTACTTGCTTGTAATGTTGTTGATGTCAGCTAAATTCCTAAAATGTAAAATGCAACAGCTCATCTCGATAACACCTTTATGGCTTTTATATCAATCAGTCCATTAAGAGGTAAAATAACAAGCGTCAGTCTCAGTATGTGAAGCCTCGTTGCCAACTTGGACTGACGTGGAGGTTAGCTGAGTGTTTTCGTCTACCGCAGTGATTTATGCAGGAAAGTGGCTTTTGTCAGGCTGCAACAAAGCAACTTTGATAAATGCCCCTTAATTTATTGTCATGTATGTGAAATCAAAGTGAAACATTTACAGGCTGTGCACTGAGCCAGACCAGAGGAGGGGCCTCTGCAGTGAAAGTAGACCCTTATAGCCTCAAGTTGAATTTCCTGTCTTTGGAAACTTTTCCTCCCTCCTCCTCCTCCCGCCTCCTCCCTGGCCCTCGGGGTTAATCAGAGGCATAAAGGTTACGATGTATGTCTAGTGAATAATGACAATATGATGTGTACTGAAACGACGTGACAGTTTGCAGCCATTAACCTGGGTGCAAGCCAGGGCCCGTCGTTAGAGGAAGAGAGCTCAGATTCAACCCAACACAGGACGGGACAGGAGAGAGCAGGCCTTCTGGGTAGTGGGACGGAGACAATCAATCTCTGCTATTGGACTTCTGAGCACTTTTGTAGTGAACTTTGACTTTGCACTCTTTGTATTTTTGCTTGTGTTGCTTGTAGTATGGTACGTCTCCTTGACCAAGTCCCCCTTGAAAAAAAATATTTGTCTCTATCCTACTGCCTGGTTAAATAGTGGTTAATAAATCCCCTGATATACAGTTCTGGGCCTGAATTTGAAAAATATCTCAAAATAAGAACAGGGCTGGGAACAGTTCACCAATGAACTCATACTGAAGTTTGTATGGTCATGTAACGTGCATGTTCTGAATCCCAGATCAGTTCCCCGTGTGAAGTTATTCAAGTAGGTAATCGCCACCAGTCACCACAAGGCCAACAGAAAGCAAGAACAGACAGGTAAAAGCACATCAAGCCAAATTGAAACTGTCACTCCTCGTATAAAAATGGAAGAGAGTATTTTGATTCCATTAAAAACATCACACACAAGAAATCACACCGTCCCTATCCACCAACCTTTGTATGGGATGGGTTTTACATGACACACAAACAGCGACTGAACTTTGAACCGTGTGTTCAAATCCTAAGCACATAAACATTAACTTTGTATGGCAGAGTTTGCTTTAGGTGACTCGGTTGTGTTTCTGTGTTGTCACAGGCACAATCCAATTTCGCTCCCTCCAACAAGAGTTGAGCCTGGACGGCTTTGCTCATAAGCGACTTCTTGAGAAATGCACACCCTCTTGAGAAGAGAGAAAAGCGGGGCTAACACGTCGATTCACAGGCCGACCTCCGGCGTGACCTCTTGCCTGTTTGCTGACACTTTCCCAATGGAGGCACTTGAACGAAAAACGGGGGGAGGAGGAGGAAGAGAGAAGTAAGAAAGGAGGAGGGGGAAAGGGAGAATGCCTTTTTCTGATGGATGAGGTCTTCTCCTGTTACATTTGGAGAGAACACAGCTGTGAGGAGCTGTTAAGTACACGCAAACAAGCCGTCTGCTTCAGACAAGCCTGCCGGGCACCCGGCCCCACATCCCACTTGTACGGCTCTGACACATGATCACAGCCAGACAATACATGTGGGAGCAGAGCGTGCTCCACTAAAAAGTGAGAAATATTTTCAACTAGAACAAAAAACAATCCCCTCTCAATACCGCTGGGACCCCTCTTGGTATTAATTCATCTTGTTTCTCTTTGTCTTGAGCTGGTTTGGTGTGCTGTTGGGGAGAGGGAAGAGTGAAAAGAGAGAGCGGGGCTTTGGCGGTTTAGTGACTAGGAAATAGGTTAGGAACGGGAAGAAATGTAAAGAACATCTGCTACCGTGTCACACTTAGTCTAATGTGTTTTGAATAGGCACGGCTGTCCCAGGTCGGGGAGAAGGACATCTTACTGATCCAAATGTTGATGAAGAGACTTAATGTTCAATTTTGTTTTAATAGAGATATAATAATACTCTTTACATCACCTGCACATTTCTAAACGCTTGTTAGAGATACCAGTCATCACTGGAGACGTGTAGCTTTCTACTAGGCTGTGCTGTCAAAGAGTTAAAATCTCATTTCCCCTGTTTTTCTTTCTCTGTAAAAGGCAAGAGGTAACAGGGAAAACATGGAGAGCAAACTAACGGGTCATTTTTCATCAAGTGACATCAAGTTGAATCATTAAGCCTCCAGCTATGTGTGTGTGTATCTTTTTTTTTGCATTTGATGCTCTCACTTTTGTTGTGTGTTATAACATCATGGGAATCATCATGCTTTGTAATTAAGATGTTAATGATATTGTGAACCAGCTGTCATTACGTTTGAATTAGTGCACTTGTTAGATGAAAAAAAGTAAGATCCAAATAGAAAAGAAAGGCACTAAGTTGGATGGAATGGAAAAATTGTGAGATTTCGTTTTTGTTTTCCACTTGTCTCATTGTACAGCTCAGTTGTTTCCGTAGACGTAGATGTGGCTTTCCCAAGCGTCTCTCATGCCCAACAACTCTTGGCCCAGTTACCAGCTTTGCTATTGGACACATGTGACTGTCATCTCAGTACTGAGTATACAATATAGTAGTGGTGGTGGTGGTGGGGGGCACATAAGTCAATATGTTCCCTAGATGAAGAACTGGAAGCGATGTGATCGCGATACTTGCGGTAAACCACAAATAAGCTAACAAAGTTTAAAAAACTTTAGCACACTTCCACTTGACAAGCAGAGTAAAGTGGTTGGGTCGGTAGTCTATTGTAGTGTTAGGAACATGTGGCACTGCGCTATGCTGAGTCATGCTTGTGATTCAGAGGATAATGGAGACGGTTTGCTGACAGATGGATGTTGTGGTGAAATCTGGATCCCTAGGACAAACCCTGTCCTTTGTCAACTTTTTAGCAATAATCCATAAGTGTTTGTGAGTGAAACTTTAGACTGTAAGGATAATGCAGTAATGGGTTTTGTGTGTGTGTGTGTGTGTGTGTGTGTGTGTGTTATGGGCAGTGCTGATGTAGCATTAATCACAGCAGCGCCACAGCTGGTTGTGTTTTGGGTATGAACGCCTTTCTCTCTTGCTCAGTCTGAACTGTGAACTTCAAATGACTTCTCCTGTGTACAGTGCTGGCACTATTGCCAACTCTATACTGCTCACAAAGTAGCAAGGACAAGAGGGGCATCTGGGAGGACAGGATGTATGTGCATGTGTGCATATGTGCGTGTGTCTGTGTGTGTCTCTGTGTGCGTGCATGTACATCTTATGTAAGTTATAATTGAATTTACTGGATCCAAATGAATTTTTAATCCAATATATTTTTGTGAAAAAAGAGAAATAAAAAGGGGAAAAGAGAGAGAGATGCTGTAGCTAACTCATCTAACTTTGAGTCATATTTCTGACTCTGCCTTCTCTTAGGCTATAACGAACACAAGCAACTTTTCAGCAGAGCATCAAGGGTCAACGTGGGCTCCTGAGAAAGGCCTCTGAGTTCTTAGTAGATGACGCAGGCTAACTCAGCTATAACCTCCTGCAGTGTCACCGGTGTGGCACCTGGATCGCTGTGTTCCGGATATCCGGCAAACACCGTCCTATGTATAGTGGATCTGTGCTCATGTTAAACGGGGCCGAGGAGAGTGAAGGAGACCCCTCTAATGGACGAGCACACACACCGTGTAGACTAGCCACTGTCAGCAGCTCCAGGTCCGGGTCTCAGGATGCACCATTGTTAAGTGTCTCCATTTATCACAAGGCGCGGGTTAAAGAGCAGGCCCACTTCCTGTATCCCGGCACTTCACACTCAGCTGAGCTGTTCTGCAGAGTACCATCGCAAACAAAGGCAACCTTTGCACAGCCAGGACTGAGTCTCCCAAAAGAAAATAAACACACAAATGAATAACTCTGGGGGCCAACTGTGGGAGGAAATATATTTATATCAATAGGGCTAGCTGTTATTTTTCCACAACGCTGTGTGCTAACAGTAGCTACGTGCTGTTTTGATTGTGGCCAGAGGAGTTATGAAAGATGAAGGAAGTCCAGGCGAAGCATCTCTCCTGCTCCGGTGGCGTCACACTGTTGGCAGCCCGCTGGCATGGCATGGAGTGCAGCCTACTTGGCACCGTTGTGTATGACCTGTGACAGGCTATCAGGTTAGCCAAGGAAAGGCAAAAACACTTGTGATAATGTGCTAATGTGCTAATGTTTATACCGTGTGAGCGGTCTTTAAAAAAATAAAACATTTTTTTTTATCCTAAAATGACTAAGAATAGATTCCCAGGAATGGGGGTGTAGTTTCAGGAGGAGGGAGGGTTACACACACTCACAGACTCACACCTGTGAACTGCCCTGTACATTTTTTACAAGCAGTTTATAAGCAATTATAATAGTGGGTAATATGAGTTTAGTTGGGTTGACACCCCACTGCATCTGCGTCTTTGCCATACTATCCCCTTTCCATATTGAAGGGCACGGGTAGGTAGAGTCTGCCCCATGTGTCCTTGAGCAAAATACTTACCGGCTTTGATGGTTATGGTGAGATACATTCATGCATGTGGGATATGCAAAGAAATATGAAACTAACTCCCGCAGCTGGGAGTTTCATTACTGCCTGTAATGCAGCAAATTAGGTGCTGAAAAAAATCCCCAAAATCTCCCTCGTCTTGAGATGAACAACCGTCTACCGATGTTACTTTATGCCGTGGGTGTGCATATACTGCTTTGATTTGCCTTTGTTCCGTGTATAGCAGTCATGTGCTCACCACTCCCAGCCATTGTGCATCTGTTCCCACTGACGGAGGCTCAGGGAAAGTTTTGTTCCACTCCACATCCCATTAGTCATCTGTCTTTAACTCTCTGAGAGCTCTGCAGAGCTGATTACCCTCAATGAGGACTCTCTCTGTCTCTGTCTCTCAGCCTCGCTGTGTCTCTACGTCTCTCTCACTGTCTCTCTTTGTCTCTCTCTCTCTCTCTCTCTCTCTCTCTGTTCCACTGTTTGTCTAACCATGCGCACTTATATGTGTTCAGGCAAGGCTTGTGCTACTAGAGTGTACTCCTGTTAAGACTCATTACAGTTTGATTTCATTTGACAAAACTTTTTTTTCTCTCCAGTCATTTGGAAGAAAACAACAGTGCCCCCGTACTTGTTCTCCAGATATTAATTTGGCTTAATTCAATTTGGAAAACATCTCCAGCAAGTTTTCCTGGCACAACCTTTGAAGTGACAATATTAAATAATAAACCCTATTAAATATAAATCACAGGGCGATGTCAGCGTTGGTATGATTCCTATTTGATTTTCGAGGGAGAACGCATTTGATCACTCTCTTTTCCTTTTTTTCCCACCCTCTATCCCTCTACTGCAGCTTTAATTGAATACATTTCTGTTGTTGTTGCCCACCAATCATCCCTCCCCCCTGTCTATTTCCTCAAGCACGTAATGCATGCAGTAAATAATTCAAATGAAATTAATTTTACAGCACCTTGTTTCCACTAAGCATGCCAACATCTGTTGTCGAGTCACAAGTTTACATTGTTGGTCATTACTTTCCACAATGAGCAAAATGTTTTATTAAAGCCCCCCGGGAGTCCCCCTTGGATCAGGCAGAGACGACGGTGCTACTGACTGAACCCTCCCTGAACTCTGACAATCAAAGATTGGCTCCAGCTCTATCGGGGCTTGACTACTGTCTTGCTTCCCAGAACGGGTTGGGACTTAATGCGATTGAGGTATTGGACAGCCTCGGTCCTTCAGGAAATCGCTGACCATAATGAAATAGAGCTTTGCTGACTTTTGAAGTGACGTAGTGCTTTTGTTCTGCGCAACAGAGTAAATCTCACCCTGCTGTTGTTTCGCAAAGGCACATTACACCATAAATGAATAGGCCTTTTATTCCTATGCTTCTAATTACCAAAGTGCAAATATTAAAGGCACAATATGAAATGATAATCCTCAAGTTGCATTATCAACCACATTATCTACTGTCAATACACTATATACTGTAAATATATAGCTTGATAATGATGCTTTCCACACACCTAACTATTATTCTGGCTTGATATTAAAGGGATATTGAAGTTAACCATGTTTATTGAGGCAGAGGGAAGGAGCTGCTCCTATATAATATGCTAGATAGATGTGTGTGCACACCCCTGTGTGCAGGAGGAGGAAGAGAATGAAATAGCACATCTCCTTCGCTTGATGCAGGGACGGCTCAGGAAGTAGGCTGTTTATTTGCGTTGGTCCACATTTAAACAGCTCTGCACTCACAGCCCTTCAAAGAAAGGCACATTGTATATTCATCAATTTTAATACTCACGGGGAGAGAAAAAAATAAGCAGACCGCTATACATAAATCATTAGGACACAGTCAAAAACAAACACAATATATATGTACATATACATGCATGATCATCTGCTTTGAGTTGGGTTGTGAATGCGGTCTCGAAACCTCAAACCAACGTTACAACGGTGGTTATATTAGTTACTGTTGGAGAGGGGGCTTTAAACACTCGAGTCTCCACAGGCTGGGGCTTTAACAGAGCAGAAGAAGAGGGGGAGAGACAGGCTGTGGGTGTCTCTGGATGTGCCTTTCCTCTGTAGACTTGGCTGTAAAATGTGAGGGGACCCAGGACACACCCCTGAGGAGGGCTAGAGTAGTTGCGGCCACCGAGGGCCCTCGATAGCCCTGCTGCTACTGCGCTCCACTGGCCCTGAGCAGGTGACAGCAACTCGTCCATACTCTGGGCTTCTGCCAGTAACAGATGTGCTCAGTCAAATGACTAATTGAAAACCTAAAACAAAATCAGCAGCTTGGCTATTTGGCCTGCATAATAACAGGCCTGCGCTGATAAAGGGAGTGGGAGAAAACACACACACCCCTCTCATCAGCGGCGCCATTAACAATCATGAGCAAAGATGAAAACAACGCTTGGTTTATTCGGCAAATGAAAGCACATAACTAGATGCTGTCCCTGGAGTCCATTTCCAATTTTAATAATACATCAAGGAGCATAGCCGCAGCAAATGCTCCCTACGTTAAGAGCCAAAGCATACCAAACTACTTACAGCTCCGGCGTCGGGAGACAACTCCCAGAGCTAAGAATTTACCAAATGCATAAAGGTACACAACATGATAGCTATTAGCTAAATTAAAAGAGCCATTACCAGTATAGTGTGTGGAAACACTTGCCAGCTAAAGAGTACAAACCAAAATTCTCCATTTCAGAAAAAAAAAAAAATCTCTGCATACGTTTTCTCCCCACCTCATCTCTTTCTGTCTTCATCGTGAAAATGATGCAGCCTGAGCTCGCCTCAAATTATGTGCATGAATAATAAAATACCTTCTAATTAAAAACTGTTGTTAAATATGCAAAAATCTAATGATAATGAGATTGTGCAATACCTTGGAGTACAGCATATTATAAATTACTTAGAAGTGCAAGTCGGCTTGACCCAAACATTGCATTTTGAAGGCTACTTGGAATATTGTGTCTGGGGCATATGGAGTGGGGGTGCAGCGCGCGTGGGTTCGCTGTCTGTGTTTGGGTCTGTCTCGAGCTGTTTGTGTACATACATACACACATATGTCTGCACGTGTGTGTGTGTGTGTGTGTGTGTGTGTTAACATATGTGTCTGGGTATTGGTGGGGGATTAAATAAATGCATGCATGTATGCTAATGCATGAAAGTGGCTGCTGCACTGATTCTTAAGGGGGAAGCTTGGAGGTAAAGCAAGGTGATGGAGGGTACGAGGACACTGTGTACTCTTCTTTTTTTAAAAACATGGTCCAAAATGTCTACAAAAAACAAGCAGGTAGTCTTTGAAAGTGAGAAAGTTGTGTGTTTATGATTTTTACAAGGAGAGATAACTATGATCAAGCACAAAACAGATTCAACTTCCCATTGCACTGAATCACACTGTTGTGGCTAACGGTAGCTGTTGTGGCTAACGGTAGCTGGACGACAGGGAGTCAGGGGCAGTAATGGACACTGCAGATACCATGGATCAACCATGCTACCCTTAAGAAATAAACAAATACAGCTAATATCGTATTGACAAGCAGACAAAATCATGACAGTAGTGTACTATTTGCCAAAGGGCTACCAAGGTGGAACTGATGTTTGTTTATTATTATGTTTTAACATTGATTTGCCGTGGCAGCTAAGCAAATAAATCATCATACCACTCCACAAACCTCAAGTCTTTTTCCCCTGTTTTGTGTTTGCTTCACGTCATCAATCACAGTATTTTTTCTGTTCTGCTCTGATTGAGTTGTCTTCATAGCTATATGTGACAAAGCCTTTATGTTGTTGAATGCAGTAAATAAAAATAGAAGTCCTCAAAGACATATTTACATGAGGTTTTGAAGAGGTAGACAGCAAATGAAGAGATGAGGGTTGTCAGTTTGCGACAGACAAGCGTGGATCCATAGAAAAACAACGCGGGGAAGAAGAATTGCAGATATAAAGTTGGCTTATTGTGATTTGTCATGTCCAATTTGGCTTTTGTGTGAAGTAAATTAATAACTTGTCTTCATAAAGGATATTTAGATACTTTTAGTGAGTATAACCAATACAACAGAAGTATTATTTGAGGTTGGAGACACACATAATGTGACATGCAGACTCATGCAGATGCACACACACACACACTCTCACACACACATGCACCACGCTTAGTGCCTATAGGTTTACTGTACCAAGATGCACATTATTTAAACATATTTATGGAGATGAGAGTTGCTATTCAATTGGAGGCAATAATATTCCTTAGCTTTATAAATTTACTTGACACATGCAGAATGGAGCCTGTATTTAATACTCAGCAAAATAAGACTTTACTCTGATTGAAAGGTTTGCACTGCACATTGTCAAACATGATTGCTCCATTCTGGGCCAGCCAGCACCGGGAACAGCCCGTATATTTCACTTCGAGTCAATAGGCCTCCGCCATGTTTATTAAAATTTTAACAGGACTCCGGGCTTGACGGGTTCATCAGCTATTCAAAGCTACCAAACAAATCAGCTGTCATCTCCCCCTGCATGTTTCTCCCCCTGTGTCCCTGACCTTCCTGGCATCCGGAGCACACTGCTGCTTTAGATGACTTTCCACCAAGTCTTTATGGCCAAATAAATGGCAGCATGCGACGCTATCCATCACGCATTATAATCCTGATTGTTTTTATGTTTTAACCGTAAACAAATACTTGATTATGAGGAAAGGGAATAAATCAGGCCACATTATATGAGAAGGCAGTCCAGCCTGTGAAACAGTCATTTAGATTAACGAAGCAAGCGCCTATCACACACACACACTATAGAGAGGGTAGGCCATCAGTAGTAGTTACGACCAATACAATTCTGATGCGGCTGATGTAAAGATACGGGTTTCCCAACACAAAGAAAGTCCATCAAAGAACAATGGTGAAAACTTGTCCTTTGAATGTGGAGAAGACAGCCGTTCACTTTATTGTCCCAACATCTCTGTGTATACGTTAAGTGTTTATGCCATGTATAACCGCCTTGTTTTCATCAGGGGGAAACAATGTGGCTCGCGGTAGTTAGTTCATTATCGTCCTCTCACAGTTGTTCGAGTCTCTTAGTTTAGCTTATCAAAAGAGGTAAACACACCATTGAAATGAAAACTTGACACAACAATGTGGTGACGTCAAAGCTCATCCAAAGTCAGCTGTGAGACTAGAGGCCCCTTTGATGTCAGAAATGCAAGGCAGCGTGGAAAACAAAAGCCTTTAGTCAAGTAGGATGAAGGGCCTGTGTGTGTGAGTGAGTCTGTGTGTAGAAGTATGAATGTGTGTGTGTGTTTTTAATGCATGTGCATATGTGTGTGTATGCGCATGTACGGAGGTGTGTGTGTGTGAAGTAAAGAGCAGGTTGCTATGTTCCTGTGTGACTGGGAGAGTGAGTGAAATTGGGTATGTGTGTGTGCACGCGTGAAACTCATTTTACCCAGCGCTCAACTTACATTCTTCATCCAGCGGGTGAAGTGAGTGAGAAAGCGGCAGTTCTTTGGCAAATAAAATCGGGTTCATGCAAAGCCAGTATTAATTTGACTTTCCCGTTGGAATGAAATGTTTTTGTTTTGGGAGGAAATTGCCCTGAGCGGTAATGAATTTCCCCCCTCTGTGCTGTGTGGCACCATAATTTAACAGAGCGATAGATCACATGGGCTGACGATTTGAGTGTGCATATATTCTAATGGAAAGCTGATGAATATTAAATGTGCAACATTTAAAAAGGCTCATTTTCGCAGCTTTTAGTGCAAAGAGAGCAAAATCTTTCATAATTGCTGCTGGCAAGACGAGACAGGGAGGAAAAAAACAACGACAAGCATTATTGGTTCCGATATTTATTCTCATTTATTTATCCAAATGTGTCTGTTTGTAAAAAAGAGATATCAGAGAAGCGGTGAGTCGTTTCTGCAAAGCTCACAGCTCTCTGGCATCTGACAATACCCACTGGTGCGTTTCAAAGCATCGATCACCCGTCATCGCAAACCCGTGGTGATTTTGCCTTCTTTCTTTTGTGTTGAGATGTTTACACGGCCACTCTCTTGTTGTCGTTGTGATCACTTCTTGCTTTGGTATGAAGTTACAATCCAAATGTGCCAGCGTTTGTCTGCTAAAACAGTCCTCAATTGTCTATTCAGAAAAAAAATGTCCCTTCAAAACATGTCAGACTTTTTTTTTTTTGTTGTTGTTTGGAAATTAGTTTTAGACACCAGCGTGTATCTGGAATGCTTTCATGTGTTGGCATCTTTCTTTTCATGTTGTCTTTGTGGTTAAACACGTTCACAAATCAACACAGTTGGTATCTTGATGAAGAGTGGGCGTGTCGAAAACAAAGCGATCAAAGCAGTTGTAGTAGATTATTTGTTCCTATGTTTTTGTAGTAATTTCACATGTGATTTTGGAAAGTTGCTCTACATAGATGTGGCTTTAAACACTGATTTAAAGGAACATCACTCAATTCAGGATTTGCTGGCGCTCTAGGCCTATGTATATGTTAGCATCACAATTCTTTAATCAAGTGGTGTGTCTAATTTTTTTATAATATCTCCTTCAATATGGCCGTCTTGCTGAGGACTTATACTTTTATTATGATGTCTTCATTCCTCCATGATGAGCATATTCTGACAAAGTATCATTATCTCTCTTCTCTCTTTCTCCACTTCTTTCATCTCCATTTACAGCATCCAGGGCCCTTGGCTGCTCTAAATGGCGCCTAATTCCAGATTACACAAACCTATGAGTGAGATGATATTTCTTTTGTCTGGCCCAAGAATGGAAGCCTGTGAGCTTCTGCGAGCATCATTTAGCCCGGCTAAATTACCATGACAGGGAGAGGAGCGAACGGACAGCGCCTCGGCTTGTCTGAGCGAGAGTCGCACTTTAAAAGGGCTTTAATGGAACCAATTATTAGGAGGATCTCTTTGCCGTCTGCTCCCGGTGCCACTTGATTGTCCTCGTTATAAATGTCCCTCCCCTCCCTTGACAGAGCCGGTCGCTGTCTCCATCGGCAGCCCACCTCACTCTTCATCCCTCCCTCTTGTATCGCGACAAGAAGGTCAATAGACTACTCTTCACAGCTCTTGAACCTTTTCCATATTTCTTAATTAGGCCAGGCAGCCTGTAAAGATGAAGCTGATAGGCTGGTACTCTCTCTCTCTCTCTTTCTCTCTCTCTCTCTCTCTCTCTCTGTCTCACACACACTTACACACACAATAGCTAAGACAGACTGGATAACTGCTGTTCCTCACTGTTTAAGGGTAGACTGTAGGATACACTGGTGAGGTCAAGGTACCATGTCTTACAGTTTACTGATTGACCAAAGGTATCCATTAGCGCTGCCTTCAATTGGCGCGGTACAAACTCACATCCTCAACTACGGGGGTGCCACCCTCACACCATCGCTGGCCATGGAGGGGAGGATGGAAACACAGAGGGCAGAGTGGAGAAGAGAGGAAATAGGCCATTAGGGGAGTTGACATTTGTTCACGCTCAAAGTCCTCAACTTGCTCCACTGAGAACTAGTCGTTTCTGATCCTAATGAGCAATCAGAAGAGTGGCACGCCTCCACCAGTCAGTCTGAGTTATGTGTGTGTGTACCTACATGTTTGTGTGTGTGAAGTTATCCGACAGATGGCCTAATGTACCTACACAGTTTCCTCCCTTTGCCTCTCCGCTGGTGTAAAGCAACCACTGCTGCATTATAAGCCGTAAACTTTACACTCTGGAAACACTGTGACAAAGTAAGGCTTGGAAAAAGAGGGGAAAAGTATCGCCAGAGTCCACTTAGACTCTGGCTGCGTACGCTTCCATTACCGAGCCTCCGTGCCATTTGTGTCCTTACTCCACTTTCCAAGCTATTGTGTTTCAAGCGGCGGTTTGAAAAGAAAAACGGTTTCTCTGAGGTCGCAATCGCCACTCATTTGTCCAA
This sequence comes from Gephyroberyx darwinii, assembly GCA_900660455.1. Taxonomy (NCBI): domain Eukaryota; kingdom Metazoa; phylum Chordata; class Actinopteri; order Trachichthyiformes; family Trachichthyidae; genus Gephyroberyx; species Gephyroberyx darwinii. The sequence continues at coordinate 2,660 of CABFOQ010000983.1, read as the reverse complement.
GAGTCACGAAGTGGTGAGTGTAAGACAATGTGTTGGATTTTGGACGGTCAGCTTTAATTGAAGCTGGCTCCCATAAGGGGGTAGACGCTGGAGTGAATGTCGCTAGGGCTCGGGACAAAAACACGGGGCCTAGTATTTACTATCACCACACGATCACATTCTCTGACCTCAGGATGAGCCCTCTGTGGTCAGCTGGAGAGTTGATTCAAGAAGAAACTCGACTGGCATGGACAATGGGTTATCTTTGTCTCTGTATTTCTAGTGTAGCTCACTGGGTATAGCATGGCTTTAAAGGAAGAATCCACCCTTGCACCAATATATATCATTCATTTGTGATTTTAATTTGTGATGAAGCATTGTATTTTTTCTTTTTTGGTGTACCCCCGTTCCCTCAACCTGCCTCATCTACTTCTACTTCATTTGATGATTTCCTACATTTCCCAAAATGACTTCCAACAACCCCCAGAGAAGGGGCGTGAACTTATTTGCTTTCAATCAAAGGTCGATGTATTGGCGTGTAAAAATAGCTTCTATCAAACTCCATTGTAGCTGTGTTGGAAATATCTCAGTGTGTCACCTACGTTTGGCCAGTTATCTGTGAGAGTAAGAAAAATACACCACCAAAGACACACAATGGACCCAGAAAGGCAAGGTACATCGTCAATGGGGCGGATTTGTTTCTTTAACACTGCAAGAGTTAACGGAAAACAACACGTTTTTGGGAGATTGGCTTGTTGGTCAACCTACCCGTTAAGTGATGAGAACATAGACACCAAAATCATCCATGTGCCCCCAGTAGATTGTTTGCTCCGGTGCCCCATGCTTCAGCATACACTATGTTGAGTGACAGTAGCCAATGAGCTACTGGGGACACGTGGATGATTGACCTCAGTTAATAGGTAAATTGGCCAATCTCAGAAAACTCCATGTATGCCTCATTACCCACTACGGCCACAAATGTATGAACTTGTGGTACTTTGGAGCTATTTGGATTAAAACGTCCACCAAATTGTGTGTGTGTGTCTCTCTCTGTCTCCCTAACTCTCTTTAACACCCTGGACAGTAAAATTACAAAAAACGTTCGAGGCCCAGGGATAGTTTTTTATTTGTTTGGCTGTGGCTGACCTCTGGCGCCCCCAGCACCCTGCCCTGTCTGAGGAGCGCTCAAGGGAGAAGGGGCCAGAGGGGTCGGGAATGGGTTGGGGCAAGGCAGGAAACTCAGAGCTCACCCCCTGTGTGTTTTACCAGACGTGGGAGAGAGCTAAACATTTATTCTGTTTGCTATCTCAGGGTCACAACATGGCAAAATTACCCCAAGGGCTAGCAAGGCACAAACACAGAGACACAGACAGTCAAGACGGGCAAGGCTGACTCAGTAAGCGGAAGCCAAAGGGACACAGCAGCAAAGGTTGCTTTACAAAGCGTTTGCTGTTTTAGGCGTGTGCGTTTTTGTTTAATTTATGGACCTGCTGTTTGAGGCCATTTTAGATTAGTCTATGCTGGGGATATCTCATTCCATGTCTCGGTGTGCGGGGCTCATTAAAGCTGTCTCGAGCTGCCTCTGTCGCCCTCTCATTGGCCTACGGTGCAATAACCGCCAATCAGGCGATTTGGAGCCATTTCAGAATGCAGGTACATTAAACTGAGCTTTGAGTCGAGTTAATACGTGGGCTCTGTTTGGCGGCGTTAGCCTGATAGCGTGATTCATCTCTGATGGCTTTTAGAAAACACAATAAAAATATATTCTGGTAATGACTCCGATGTCGTCAGGAGAGAGAGAGAGGGCTCATGGCGTGGTTAAATGCATGAATGCATGCTTGTATTATTTTCAGTATACGCTGGATCTATGGTGGCAATTATGCTTTCATTTCCGCTCAACTGCACTGTGTGTGGTACTAAGCATCAACCAAGTCATTAAGTTGGAGATTAGACTAAGGAGTATCTGAGTCCTATGTGTTTGTTTGTGAGTGTTTGTTTGAGTTTTATGGACTGTGTTTGAATGAGATAGGTGGCTGAGAGGACTGTATATTATTTGTGTGTGTGTGTGTGTGTGTGGGAGGAAAGGATGTTTCTGCAAAGGTGTTTTGTATGTATACGTGCAACCATGTGCGCGTGCATGAATGTGGAGTGTGTGCTCTTATGCATCTTTAGGAGTAGGTGCAGTATTAGGTGTAGGTGAGTATTTGGTAGGTGACTCTACTGTGTGTGTACGTGTGTGTGTACGTGTGTGTGCATGTCTGTGCATGTTTCTAAATGAGTGTGCCTACATGCATGCGTATGTGTGTGTGTGCATGCGTGCATGTGTCTGCCTGTGCACGTGTGTGTCAGTATGTGCATGTGCGTGTGTGTGTGTGTGTTGTATTGTGTTGGTTGGGCTCCTTGGAGGACGTGACCTGTATGGGTAAGGACAGTGTTTGGGGAGGTGAGTTGGGATGCGGCCAGCCTTCTCATTAGCAGGGCAGATGTGAGGTCGCTCTGACCAGATTGCTAGCCACTTCCTTAAAAAAACAGCTCACCGATAGCCTGGCGTGAGACTTATGGAGGGGGAGTAGGGGCATGGAAATGTCCTGTGTTCCTGACATATTGTGATTGGCCGCCAGACAGGGGAAAGCCAGCAGTCCTAACCCACCTCAGAGGCCACTGAACACTGCCCCCCCCAA